>CM069236.1:17162165-17420178 GCA_035582765.1 Acer negundo | reverse complement strand
TATATTCTTTGAAAGCTACTATCTTGAGAAGTAGAGATCTTAAGTAAGTCTCTTTACTTGCTTTTTGATCATGTGTTTTTAAGCCGAAAAACTTTGTTTCAAAAATGCACTTTGCTTCTCTTGTATGCTTTGTTGAGTAAGTTGAGCTTGATATATGTAAGTTGTGGATACACCTTGAAGTCCTAGGACTAGTACATTTTAAGATGATCTATGGTTGGTATCCATTTGCTTCAGCAACATAGAACTCAACGAGCACCTTCATGGAAAGGGCTACACACCTTGGTTATGAAGCCACCCAATGTAGGAAAGGGCTACACCATTATGATGAGTGAAATCCGCTATGAAGCGTATATGTTTACGTTAGAAAAAATCAAAGAAGTGTTCAAAAGAATCAATTAAAAAAATATTTGATTCAAGCCTAAAACAAAACAAAAGGCTTTATGGAGTATAGTTGAATAATCAAGTTAGCTCGGGTTGTCAAATAGAAATGAAATAATGAGAGCCACATGCACACACAACGCTTACATGTTGAAATCTATTCTCTTTTAAAGCAAAATTTCGGATGATAATTGGTTTGACCTTTTTACGGAATGACTTAAGATGAATAGTTGTTGAAATTGTTTGCATATTTGATTATCAAATTACTTCTTTTCATATACTTGAAGCAAAATATTCACACACTCACTTTTACTTATTTGGTATTTTGATACCTTAGCAATTTTTGAAAACATATGAGAGTGATTGAAAATCTTGTTGTAACTCTCTTTGATATGTGAAGCTTATTTGAAAAATATATTGAAATTGCTTGGTGATGTGAATGTGTGGCTATTTTTGTGAACAATTGTCTATCTAGATCTTAGATGGGGCAATTATCGAGGGGGAGCTTAATATGCTAAATTTGTGTTCTCTTTTATGATATGTTCACATGTGCTTCAAGATAGTTTTTTGTTGGCATTATTCTTGTTTTGATAAATCTTTAAGATGTTATGGTAATTCTTGATTTGCATATTGATTTATTCAAAAATAATGATGATGATGTTTTTTTTTTTCTTTGATATATGTTTATAGGTCGCTAACGTGCTTGATGTTTCCACTCATGTTTGTTTTTAGTGTTTGTGTAATACAAGGTCATGGGAAAGGCAAAGAAAGTTGGGATTAGCAATCCTACAAGGTCCGTTGACAAGTCAAAACCTTCTTTCTCTTCCAAGAAGTCCAAAGCTAACAAGTTAAAGCAATTGAGAATTTTTGGGGACAAAAAGCTTATCCTTGAGAAAGGTATTGACTTAGATTCTTGTGTTGATTCGTATGTCCATAAGGTGATCATTAATAGGAAATGGAGTACTTGAATTGAAATGCTAGGAATGGTTAATGAAACCATGGTTAGAGAATTTTATTGTAAATTCGAGAATAGTACTACTTTTCAAAATGCTCTTTTGGATATGAGAGGTGTTGTCTTTAGAGTTAATGCTTGGAAATTGAATGAGTTTCTAGGATTATCAAATGATATTGAGTCAGATTTCCTTGATGTTGGTGTCTTGGAGAACGTTAATTTAATGGGAAAAACTCTATGTGACAATGTTGATTTTGAGTGGGGAAAGTGTGCTTTTATTAAGCAAAGTGAGTTGACCAAGATAAGTGCTTTTTGACATTTATTTGTTTGGACCAATCTTGTTGTACCAATCTTGTTGACCAATACAAAGCAAATCACGTTTTGATATAGAATAATACCAACTAAAACTCAAAATCATAACATTTGTTTTATATAATAAGCCTAGGAATACATATGTAGAGCCTACGAATACTTTCGTTAAGCCTAGGAAATTAATATATTAAAGTCCAAGAATACATATGTAGAGCCTAGGAAATAATCTCATAAGCCCTTCAATAACTATCCTAAGCCAGAGCTTACAATTAAATACACAGGCTTAAAAACATTAGTACCTGGTTAAAAAACCATGCATATCCAATCAGAGGGTAACAAAGCAGAGCTGTTGCACAAATACATAACTGAAAAGAAATAGTATGATACACATACACGACCATCACCACAACAATAATTAAACATTACATATATCAGGTTATTAACCTTCCTAGATAGTTCACAAATAAAAGTTACGTACATTCCTCGAGATACAAATTTCTTTCCATTTCCACCTAAAAAAAAGTGATACATATCAAGTTTCTAACCTTCCAAAATTGGTTCCTCAAAAGCATGAATGACTACTTCGTTTGTGTCAAAAAAAGTGATATATATCAAGAAACAATTTATCTATAAAATACAACATAAATAAGGTAAGAGAAGTATAGAACCACCACAACATGCAGACCTCAAAAGAAATAGCGTGACACACATACAACACAAACTAATACATGTGATACATATCAAGTTTTTAAAAGTTACCACAACAAGTAAATAAAAGTTACCTACATATCAATTTATAACAACTAAAATGCCCCTAACTGATTCATGTGAAGTTTCTAACCTTCCAAAATTGGTTCCTAAAAAGCATGAAAGACTGCTTCTTCGTATGTGTCATTCAGAATGGGCTCTAATGGATTATCTGGGCACTTCAATCTATTATGGCCTTTCTTGCAAATGCTACAAGATTGTGCTTTTTTTGCTGGTTTGCTTGTGCTGGGCATACTTGAGGGTTTCTAGCATAATTTTTTTTATTGTGTCCATTTTCCCCACAATTCGAACATGTTTGTTTCTTTCTTTTCTCCCCAGTAAAAGGTATTCTTGCCTTCTTTGGTCTTCCTAACTGCTTCCTTTTCAACCATGGCAATACAATGCGATCACGAACTGCATCAAGAATGTCCTATGATTCAGGTTTTGGAACAGGGTTCACAGCTATGGCATAAGCATGTTGTAGCCATTCCGTTGTGAAAAAGTTAGAACATAATGTGTTGATAGGCATACCTTTAATCTTGGTTTAAAAGACATGAAGAAGAAAAAGATATTATGATTTTAATTAAATGGTGACAAGTCTGTTGTATTAAATGTAATTTAACTTTTGTAAGTATACCTAGCAACCACCATGGCATGAATACACGGTAACTCATCTAGATCCCATTCATGGCATGGGCATGATCGTTTTTCCAAGTCGACAATCGCTCCATTCCATTTGTCGTCTACCTTGAATCTATGGAAGTCAATGGGGTGAACCTTACATCATTGTGATGGTAATATCCTCTGTTTGATGTGTTCGTCTACATCACGAGTCAAGAATGTAAGCATTTCACGTGCATTGCTTTGATGGTCGTGGGACCACCTTTTCAACAAATATTTGATAAATTCTGTAATAGATGTGATAGACAACATCCAAATTGCAAGTAGACAAGAATTAATTGACTCGGCAATGTTGGTGGTCATCATATGGTACCTCTTTTTAGGACTATGAACACGTGAAAACTTCTCTACCCAACCTCTAGAAGCTCATCATAAACCTTACGGTAGGTGGCTTTCAACTTTGTCATTTCACGGTCAAATTCCTCGACACGGTACATATACATTGCACGGAAGTAAAGCTTGATCACATCATCTCATTGCTTGCAAAAATTTTTTGATTTGCTAACAAGTGGTATGCATATACCTTATTGGCTGCATCGAGGAAAATTGCTTCCATGTCTGCAAAGATACCTGCATGCCAGTCCGAAACTAACATCACACGTTCAGAATACTAGATCAGATTCTGAAGTTACTTTAAGAACCATGTCCACGACTCTGTGCACTTAGAATGAGCAAACCCAAATGCCAAAGTGTATATCATCTCGTGCAATTAACAAGACACCCCTAATCCTGGCCTTCAAGTGGGTAGCATCGATGGTGAAAACTGGCCTAGTAACTGAATTGAATCCCTCTATACATGCCCTAAGTGCCATGAATCCAAGGCGAGTCGATTCTCCAAGTCAGTTTCAATCTTAGTTACAGTCCTAGGGTTTGATTGTTCCAACATGTAAAAGAATGACGGTAACATCTTAAATGACTCTCACGGATCACCGAATACCTTATGCAAAACGCATGTCTTAGATCTATAAGCTTTGTTGTACGAGAGGTTTATGCCGTGTTAATCCCTAAAATCAGAAATTATATCTTTATGACGGATTGTGCGTCAAGGATCGACATATTTTCTGGTAGTTCACCAATTACATAGGCACGTACTTACGTAAAATAAACATTGTAGTTGCCCGAATGACCACATGTGTGCTCCTTAACAAAAGACTTAATGTGCCAATAGGTCCCATTTTTCAAATTTTCCGCTCTTATAACCTATTCACAGCCTTATTTTGTACTAGTTGCGGTGAATTGTGTATGGTTCGATCGACTAACCTTATACCCAAACCTCTCTTCCAATGCATACTTCCCTATAGTCACTTTCAAGGTTTCCTTCTCCTTGAAGATCTGTCCTTTGTATATTAGACCTTGGTCATCTTCATCTTCAAACAAGTCTTTCGACCGAATGGGTTGAATTAAGTAGAGTTTTGACCCTAGTATTGTCCATCGTGATGTCATAGAAGGTGCAAAACTATTGTGTGCTCCACTACCCCTTCTTTGTTCTTCTTCACCATCTATTGGGGTTTTTCTAGCACCGGTTATCACTTGTTCACCACATTAGGGAACTTCCAAAACACCATTTGTGTCATTACTAGTATCATTGTATTAGATGTTTCAGAACCATCTGTGTCATCCACCTCAGCATGCTTGTTTGTTGGTGCTAAAGTCCTCTGATTATATTCCATGGTGATGTAGTGTTAGGTGAAGGAACAGATTACTATCACTCACTGATTTGTATTATAAAGTACCAAATAGGGAGTTTAGATTACTTGTGGGTGTAAAAGGTGGCGCTGTACTTTCTAAGTTTATTGTTGTATTTCTTGCCATTCTCAGAGTTTCATGTACGGCACCAGATTTGTCAACCAATTCAACATGAATTTCGGGCCAATCAGATTTGTTATGCATAAGGATAAAATTTACCTCATCATCAGCATCAATAAGTAAGGAAATTCCTATAAGCTATGACGAAATCTTCAGCTCAAATCTATACCTACAAACCCCAATCCGACTGTAAAACTTTTCCACCATTTCACAGTATATTCCCTTTACAGTCTTGAAAACACAACATGCAAAAATCGTCGGACCAACAAACTGGTTACCCTTCCAATAACCACAGCAACGGACTAAGAATCCAATCATCGAATCCGTAGGACCTAACAACAATATTATAGTCATTTAGATAATAAAGCAATACATCTCTATTACCATACACATTTGTTGAAGGAGATGGCATCAGAGTTAATGTGTGTGTGTGTGTTTGTTTTGTGAGGTACTACTACTACTCTCTCTCTCTCTCTCTCTCACTCACACTCACACTCTCTCTGGATATTATATATAACACCTTTAGCCTTGTGTTGTATGTGTCTTTTAACCATCCAATTTTACAGACAATTTTTCAAAAGTTAAAATTCAAAACTCATCATCGAATTCACATGTGAATTACAATCCAGTATATACATGCACCCGAAAACCTAGATACATGAAAAATAAAAGAGAAAGAAAGACATGACAAAAATCATCATTTCCAAAACATTTTATCATTCAATTCTCTATAGCTTTTTGTAGACAAGAATATAAAAACATTTTTGTGTATAGAAACTAGAAAGGAAGAGATAAAATTACAACCCTCAAATACATTCAGAATCAAAAGTAAGTATGTTGTTTTTCATTTCTAGAATTACAAAGATCCATCTAGCAAGCCATTTCCAAATACCATTGTCAAATGTACTACAAGAAATATAATATAAAGGGTGAAAGAAAAACATAATTTCATGTCTTTTCATGACTAGGCAGCTAGTTTACACACCAGTCTCCTTATGCTTGATTCTCAAGCGTTTCCCCATATTTAATGTTGTTAAATCAAGTGTCAAGGGCATTTGTGAAGATGGTGTGGACTGTGGTGCAAAAAGGATCTCAGGTTGGCAAAACAGGGCATTGTCGCCACTTTAGTGACGATGTTGTTGCCACTGGTGATATGAAGGCACAAGTGGCGACAGAGAGATGTTTTCAACATAAATCAATCAGGTCTTATCACCACTTTATGTCGCCATGGCGACAGTAAGAGTAAAGTGGCGACAATGCAAAAGTCCTTCATTGTCGCCACTTCCATAATGACGAAAAAGATGAAGTAAAGTGGCGACATATTAATCTTAGAATGTGTAACCGTTTATCGCCATGATGCCACCATGGCCACACAAAGTGGTGACATCTTGCCACATTGGATTTTCAAGCAGTTATCAGTACAATTCCGAGTATGGCTACATATATTCCTTTCTTCCAACTTGAAAGAGGATCAAAGCATTTTGAGAGCACAAATTTACTGAGCATTAGACCTAGTTTCTCCTCCATACATCACTCTCTCAACTTCCTCTATTCTCTAAAATTTTACTATCTTTTCCATCCAAAACCTCAACACTAATGTCTTGATTACTTCACCCAACCATTCCTCTCTTTCCATTCTCTACATTTCAATACCTTTGTCACTCACCATTAGACACCCACCTATCTAGACACATCCTCTTCTACCACTCTTGACACTAGGAGCAACATGGGAAGGGAAGAAGCAAGCTCTAAAGAAGAAGGCCTAATGATGATTTCCTTAACTATTACTTCCTATTCATTTGATTGCAACTATGTGTAACTAAACCCCTAATCTAGGGGATATATGTGAGGAACATTTGTTGTGGGTTTTTGCTTAACCTATGTGTAATTAAATCTCTACTTGTTTTCTATTCACTTAATATTGAGATTTTATACATTATGTGATTTGCATTGTATATCACTAGTATGTCATATTATTGCGTGGGATAATTTGTTGTGAAACCAATCTTGGATTGACACCCTTGATTGGTTAAGGAACTTAGTGAATAGGATAGATTAGTGGCGGGTATATCAACCCCACTAATTTAAACCCTTGATTTGTACCAAATTAATCCCACCTTGACCCCCTTTCCTTAATCGGTTAGGCATTGAGGTGGGAAGATGTTTAGTAATTCATAAAAATGACCTAAATAAACTATAGGAAACAAATGGTTAGCATCTAAGAGATTTGGTCATTAATGAAGCTTTGAAGAGCCTTACCCATATCACTTGTGACTCCATCAATTCCCTAGCATCTACTCTATTTGTTTACATCATCCCTCTTATCAAGATTGTTAAGTCTTCCATTTTTCTTATCATTTTTGTATGTTTATCTTACTTGCATGTTTGGTGATTTATCAAACCACACAACTATCCATTCATTATGATTTATTTTCTTGCACTATAGATTAGTCAATCAACATAACATATTGCTCCATCTCTTTGTGGAACGAATCTTATTTATCACTTGCTAAGAATTAACATCTTAAAAGATTTTTAAGTGGCTAAAACATGGTATTCAAAAGAATATAAAAAAGTATTTTGTTGAGCACACAAACGACCTCATCAGTAATTGAGCATAAGAGAAGAAAAAACTTCACAAAATTTCACAACTACTCTGATTTCAACTAAATTTCTATTTTTTTTGGGAATGTCTCACCCATACAAGTCACAGCAAGGAGAGAACTGAAAAAGCTACGAGCTTGCCTAGGAAATTGTCCTAATTTGCTAACCTAAACTTGCCTAGAAAATAAGGGAGGATCTCCTATAAATTAAAGACAGCAATGGGTTAATGAGAAACCATGAAAAATATACCATTAGAATCATTCTACTTTACTAACCAATATATTCTCAATCTCTTAAAATCCTTTCAAGTTTCCTCATCATTCCATCAACATTTGAAACAATGGTATAAGCATATTGAATTCAATATATTATTACAAGTTAGAACAAAATACAATGGTTCTTTTAAAGGATTCAGTGGGTAAAAGTTAGGAACCAAAAATTTAACGAAAAATTAAATGAATAATCAATTAATGAGATTGTCACAGTTGACAGTTCATATAAACTGAGTAATCGCCTTTTCCTTCCATTTCTTGCTGGAAATCCCAATTTCGAAAAGAGGAGTCGAAGACCCAAAAAGTACAATGTCGAATTCCTAAGCTTCAAAGAGGAATCGGGATTGGATGTGTTTGAAGAGAGGAGTTGAAGACCCACAGGACGAGTGCAATGTCAAATTCTGAAAGCTTCAAAGAGGAATTAAGATTGGGTTTGTTCGAAGAGAGGAGTCGAAGGCCCACATGTGTGTCTGGAAATCGGGAGTAGGTGTGTGTGTTGATGTTGTCAGTTGTGGAAGATGGAGGTGGTAAGTGGCAATGAATATAAAGGTGGTGGTAAAGAAGATGAAGAAGGCAAATGAATTAGGGAAGAAGAGGAAGAAGGGGTGATGAATTCCGTTCAAATGAGAAGTGGGGAAATTAGAAATTACAGAGAGAGAGATTGACACCTAAAAAAATTAAGAGAGAGGGTAGTTTGGTCAATTATCACATTTAAGGGATTGTTGGGTCATTTTGGCCAATTTAAGTTAAAAGGGTATTTTGGTCCCGAAGTGGACATTTTAGGGAAAGGAAATATTGATAATGGACATTGTTGCAAGTTTTTTCAAAAGTTGACAATTTTGCTCTTTGAAACTTAAGAAAGGCCATTTCCTTATATTTCCACCAATTTTTATCCCAACTTCAATTTTATCCTGTTAGAGGGAGATAAAATTATCCTTTCCAAATCAATAGGATTATTTTTATCCCACCATCACCAATTCAACTCCTTCACTAATTCAACTCCTTTACCAACCAGATTCAAACAAATTCACAATCACTTCACAAATCAACTTAATCCATTCAATACAAATACAACACAAATTCATAATGATTGAGTTTCAAAACAAACCAAAACAAAATTAATTGAAAAATTAAAACCCAACAATCGGTCCACCACAGTTTTCTCTCTTAAACAGTGAAAACGAAGGAGGGAAAACATGGAAGAGATGAGAGAAAGAGATGAGTGATGGTAACAGAGGAGAGAAAGAGATGAGTTACCTGTTGGGCTTGGTGGTAAGATGACATCGTCAATTAAAAAAAAAAAAAGAGATGAGTTTGATGAGTGATAAGAACAAGTCAATTTTCGATGAGCGATGAGTGATTTTTGATGAGCAATGACTGATGATTGATAAGAATGAGAGGAGAGAAAGAGAGTTCGATGAAAGGAGAAATGAGGGGAGTAAAATGAGATTGGACAATTCTTTTATCTAATCCAATCACAAACCAAACACATTATTGGATTATTTTTAATGCAATCCCATGTTACAACAAACGTGGGAAACACTATAATGAATTCAATCTTATCTAGTTCAATCCAATCTAATATCATCTCTTAAAATAGTTCAATTCAATCCCGCATACCAATCACACCCTTACACCATTAAGATTGTAAGTTTTTGTTTATGTCGGTTCTTATTTTTAAACCTCAAATTATTTACAATAGCTTATAAAAAATCCGATAATATATAGCTTATATACTTTTGAGTTTCTCTCCTAAGATTTGTATAACAAAAAACAATTTCAATATCTTTCCAAAAAAACAAAAAACAATTTCAATAGTTGTGCGTATTCATGTTATTGTTGCTAATTCTTACACTATAAAAACATAACTGCTCCAACTTTAAAAGTTATATGCTTAATAGTAGAGTATTAACAGCAATTAACAAAGTTGAGATCTAGCCCTAGGGACGTAGCTTTGCTGGTAGACAGACATTTAGGACTTGACAAATAACTCCCAAGTCATAGATATTGTAAAAAAAAAAAAAAAAAGTTGTGATCTTATATAGACATGTAAAATTAGAAAAATATTTTGGTCTTAATGTAAAAAAAAAATATTAATTTTAATGATTAAAATACTTTATTTATTTATTATAATTTTAAGCTTGGTTTGTCTTTGAAAAGAAAAAATATCAACGAAACGTAACATATCTCCTGAATAAACATTTAATTTGTCTTTGAAACGAAAAAAAATAAAAATATATATATATATATATATATATATCAATTAAACGTTTGTATTCTAGATTTTCAAGCATATCTCCTAGATTTTCAAATATATCTCCTGAATAAACATTTAACTTTTTTTTTTTTTTTTTAATTGGAATAACCTAAGGGGAAAAAACATAACAAGCAATCATATGTTGAAAAACCCCTAGGCAGTATCTAAAACTATATAAATAATAAAATAAGAGAACAAAGTATAGCACGGGCCAAATCAGCTACAAAAACACAGGGAACAAATCCCCAACAAGAAAAGTGACACGTAGGCCACAGAAGAAAATAAAAACATCAAGAAAAAAAAAAAAGACTCCCGACCCATGCAGTCATAGCCCACCAGCTAAGAACAGAAGGAAGGAGAGGAAAACCACCAAGAATCAACCTCCTGCCCCAAAGCATACTTGGAAAGAGCATCTGTAACTTGATTGCCTTCCCTAAAAATATGGGACACCTCAAACTCCATCAGAGAGATTTGGAAGATACAAATTTTTCACGCCTACCGCACTCGCCAAGGAACATGCTCAGAATGAGAAGAAAGCAGTTGAACCACATAGGAAGAATCACTCTCCAGACTCTAGCCAAATCCGACACTACCCCGTATTTCCAAGCAAAATTAATGCCCATAGAGGCTGCAAGAAGCTCAGCCTCAAAAGCAAAAACCTAACAAAGAGGGATAGCAAAACAACCCTTCACAAAGGATCTGTTGGGATTTATGCCCTAAAGCTTATAATTTATAAATGTTATAAATTCATTGATAAAAGAAGTAGTTATTTCACTCAATTAACATGACTCATACGTTTATATTATATGTGCTAAACATCCAAGATTGCTAGATGTAATCTCAAACTGAGTATATGAATGTTATATACAGAAGAATTTATTTTGAGACATGCAATCTAAAGAGTCCGTAGATAGCAAATAAAGCTGGGTACTTTTTTACGGTTAATCTATAGATGCGGTCCATTCTGTAATGTATGGTGGTCTTATCCTAGACCACTCATATGGTGATATTAGAATGGAGGCACCTTATATAAAAATGATGGTTGTATATGGGTGATCTAAATCTCGAGTGTCTTATTGACTCCTTCAAGTTAGATCGTGTTTTTTTGACATACCATGTGTGAGATCGGAGTAGCATTCTTGATCTATAACTCCGTATATTGGAATCACAGTTTGGCTTGTGGCTGGGAAGGTATGCACACAATAGAGGAATCCACTCCGTAGATGAGTAGTTCCCTTAAAGGTTGATTAGGGACTTGAACGATTAAGAGCGTTTTCCTTCTTCCGTAAAGGAATAAAGGATATAATCATTCATTAGAAAATCAATGGTATTTAAAGGAAAAAAAAATGTAATTAGAGAGGTATAACAAACTTTATGACCTAGCTCTGATTATGAACTACTTATTGAGGATCATATCATATCTAATAACTATATCGATGGACACTGATAATTTAGTTGTGTAAAACATCTACAGCTATGAGAGTACAACTTTGGGTTTTTAGTGAAATAACTCCAAGGTTGATAATCGTGAAATATTAATTAAAGAGTTTAATTAATTTTTCTAAACATTATTGGAGCTCAAAACTTTGGGTCTATTAGGCCTCTTTACGATTGATAGTAACAAGGCTCATAAGTTACGAAAGTAACTTAAATATATTCTGTGAATTAGTTAAATGATCTGATTATTTAATTAAAATATTATTTAATTGATTAATTAAATATTATTAAATAATATGATTATTTAATTGACATATTAATAATTATGAATTATTAATTGTTATTTAGAGGTTTTAGTTTCGAACCTTAACAAGAGTAAATGAATAAAATAATAAGAGATTATTTTTATTTGCTTTAACAAAGGTTCAAACCTTAGAGGTGACCGAATTAAAAAGGATTTATAATCCTATTTTGAGTTGGTTTACTAAACCCTAAGATCCTAGTATATAAGATTTACTTATCAGGAAAAATAAACTAACCAAAACCTAATTGAGAGACAAAAGGTGTGGCCACATAGAGTAAGGAATGAAAAAGAATTTTCTCTTCCCCGTGCCTGTTGGGGTTTTTGCCCTAAAGCTTGTAATTTGTAAATGTGAATTGAACATAAATAAAAGAAGTATTTTATTCATTCAAATTGTCTCATACATTTATATATAACATATGTACTTAACATCCAAGATTGCCGGTTGTAATTTCAAACTAAGTATATGAATGTCATATACAGATGGATTCAGTTTGAAACGAGCAATCTAAAGAGTCCATAGGTAGCAAATAAAGCTGGGTACTTTATTTGTGGTTAATCTACAGTTGAGGTCCATTCCGTATTGTACGGTAATCTTATCCTAGATCATTCATATGGTGATATGAAAATGGAGGCACCTTGTATGATGTGATCATATAGGATTGGGCCACGATCCATATGAATCTCTCAATAAGATCCGTTACAAGATGACATTCATATATATCGACAAAATATGGCTATATACGAGTGATCTTAATCCTGAGTATCCTATCGACCCCTTCAGGTTAGATCAGAGTTACATTCCCGATCAATATGCTTTGTATGTTAGAATCGCGGTTTGGCTTGTGTGCTAATCTTAATCCTGAGTATTCTGGGAAGGTTTGTACACAATAGTGGAATCCACTCCTTCTTGCGAGAAGTAGATAGTAATTCCCTTAAGGGTTGATTCGGGGCTTGAACAATATGAACGCTCTCCTAATTTTGTAAGGAATGTAGGATTTATTGTTCATTAGAGAATCAATGGTACTTAATTAAAAGACATAATTAGAGGGGCATAACGGACATTATGACCCAGCTCTAATTATGAACTACTTGTTGAGGATCATGCCATATGTAATAGCTATATCGATGGACACCGAATGTTATTGGTTTGTGTAAAAACATCTACAGTTGAGAGAGTACAATTTCGGGTTTTTAGTGGAATAACACCGAAGTTAGTAATTATGAAACATTAATTAAAAAGTTTAATTAATTATTTCTAAGGATTATTGGAGCTCAAAATACTGTGGGTCCATTGGGTCCCCTTACTAGTTTGATTGATTAAGGTAACAAGGGTCACGGTTAATTCACTGGAATGTCCAATTAATTGTGTTACGAAAGTGACACGTGTCTATTCGACAATTAATTGAATAATGAGATTATTTAATTAATGAATATTAATGATTATGTTAATTAAATAATTAGATTATTTAATTGTGTAATTAATCATTAGATGGAGGGTGTTGATTGATATTTAATTTTGAACGAAGCTAAGATAATTTGATTATTTTATTTTCATTAAATTAAATATTTAAATTTGAATTTAAAAGAGTTTGAATTCAAATCAAATTAAATAAATTAATATTAATTAATATCTTTAAAGATATCATATATCTTAAAAGATTTGATTGATTAGTTTATTTTTAAAATATATATGATATATGTTTTTTGGGAACAGATTACTCGACATACGTTCAGCATTGAGAGTCAATTTTTGAGAGCATAGAACCAAAGAAGAGAAAAGAAAAACAAACCCTAGAAAGAGTTCTAGTTTTTTGCGGCCAAAGAAATTTTTTTTTTGTATATATATATATATATATATATATATATATCTTCTTCTTCTTCTTCTTCTCTTCATCCTCCTTATTCCTGAATACCGTGACGCGCCCACACGCCGTTACCAATCCCAAGTGATAGCCAAGAAGATCATGTGGTTCAAATCAAGAAGAAGATCGAAAAAGAAGGAGCCTATAAACGTTGGTATAAATTAGTTTCATCACCTTCTTATTGTATTTTGATAATTACTGTACAAATGGGTTAGTTTATGATTGCATTAAAAAAAGATTAAAACCCTTTTGCTGCTCAATCTGTAACCTGACAAATGACGATTCACGTCGTCAAAAAACCGTCCATCAAAATTATTTGTAAAACCCTTACAAGCCCTAATTAGCTTTTAAAACACGAGTGTAGTGGTAATTGGGGTGTCATCCACCGGGACACGGGACTAGCAAAAACTTGCTATTGCTAGAGTAGCATTCATGTTCTTAATAATAAGTAAATGAGGATGTTGTGAAATATGACTTAACACAATAACAAATCTAAACTAACCTAAATAAAGGGGAAATGGAGTGAAGGATATATAGATGATGGAAACTAAGGAGTTAACAGATTCGAAAGTAAATATTGGGCAATGCAAAAAACTCGTAAATAATCACGTCTATACAAAGGTAACCGACCTAGGATGTATAGAGTTGATTATTTATCCCCATCAAGTAATCAACCTAAGATGTATAGTGAGGACCAACTATTAGGGACTAATCCGTTGTAAACCACCAACCTAGGATGTATAATGTTGGTTTTTCATACGGAATCTGGAAATAAAGTCCATCTACCTATCAAAGATCCAACCGATTACGGATTAGCCAACCTAGGATGTATAGTGTTGACTTCTAATTCTCTCACGAGTACTGACATATGATGTATAGTGCCGGAATCCCGTTTGAGGTTAGATTGAGTCCACAGTTTAAGAATCAGAGTTCATGACATTTCGTCTATTCATTTGAGCAATGTACAACTAAACATCATGTATATCTTGATGCAATACTCATACATAAACCAAAGAGAACTTGCCAAGATCATGTATCTCAACAAATAATCAATGAAAACCATTAAAGAGCAAGAATAAAACAATGAAAGGTAGATATGAATATATATAACCAAGTTTATGTACAAGCCCAATATTTAACTAACTACTCCATCAACCCCTTAGATGGGATTTAGCTACTCATTACAACCAAGAAAACAAGAGAAAGGAAAGAGGAAGAAACCTTGGAGATCATCTCCTTCCTTGAAGTTGATTCAATCTCCTATCTTCCTTGAAGTTGAATAGAGAATGTAAGTGAGAGTGTGAGAGAGTGTTTCTAGATCTAGGTTATCTTTTGAACTAAGTAAAAGCTGCTTAAAATGAATCTATAACATTATATTTATACTACATACAAAAATAGGTCACTTAAACTTCAAAATGAGATCTGGGGTGCGTGGAGTGCGGGTGAATTACCCACACTTTACCCGCAATATAATGACCAGGTGGAGATTCAACTCTATGGATTGTGCTATAGTGCAGGTGGAGTGGGGTTGAATGACTCGCACTTTAACATCAGGTGTGATTTCCACTTCTCGGCTTCAGCTTAGAGTGCGGGTGGAGTGCGGTTGAATCACCCGCACTTTAATGTTAGGTATGAAATCAGCTTCTCTGGATTTGCTTGTAGTGCGGGTGGAGTGCGGTTGGATGACCCGTACTTTAATGTCAGGTGCAAAATAGCTTCTCTGAAATTGGCAACAGTGCGGGTGGAGTGTGGTTGGATGACCCGCACTGTACCTTCACTTTAACTCTTCTTCAAGCATCAGGTCCCAGTTGCGGTTGGAGTGCGGTTGGAGTGCGGTTGTGACCCGTACTAGACCCGCACTATAAGGATGTTGATGATCCTTTGCCTTTCCTTTTGCCACTTTTCTATCGGAATCACCTTAACATGCTTCCAAACCCATAATTGCACCATTTCCTACAATTACGCACATAACAACCATTAGAGACGCCAAAACGCACTATAACGAAACAAAGGATAGGGAAATGAGGGCCTACATATACAACATATTTAGCACGATCAAACACCCCCAAACCAAACCTTTGCTCGTCCTCGAGCAAACATACTATAAAATGGTAAGACGCTAACTGAAATAAATCCTAGACACCTAAGCAATAATTCAAAAATGCCGCAAGCCCAAAAAGTGATATGATACATACAGGTGTGATAGAGAGAAGAAAAACATATGAGCGAGATCTAGAGCACTTAGAGGTACTAAAGGGAGGCTCGCATGAACACGAATCCCACACCTAGGGCACTCATGAATTAGGGACTACTCACTCCTATACCTCGAGCATAATTCACTTCGATACTAAGGCTCACATGAATTCTCTCTTTATTTCCTCACCGAATCCTAAGTTCCACACAACAATTTATGCAAAGATGGATTCTACACAATATTTTTAGCCAAGAACTATCCTAGGAAAGACTCATAATGCCATGGAAGTGAAAGATCGTGTATCAACCAACATTCCCGAACTAGACTCATTTTGGATCAAAAAGGACTTTTCATTCGGTTATAGCGTGGCTATGGGGTTTATTGAGGTGGAACAAAGAATATGGAAATTTGGATTTCAAAAATCACCAATCATGTTAGAATACGACCACACACACTATACAATGCTCTTTTTCTTCATTGATCACTCACACTCTAGTGTTTAAGCATTTGTTTAACCCATATTTTGCTTTCAATGTTGTACTCCACATTGTGAGTATTTATCATCAATTAACTTGAACATTTTTTTGCTTTTCTCCTTTTCTTTTCTTTTTTAGTTGCCCACATTTCTTTTCTTTTAAAATTCATGGCTCACAAGTACAAATTTGGGTACCTTTATATTTTTAGCCATTTGCTCACATATTCAACTTTTTTCCTTTATACACTTGGTTTGACCATTTGAGTTTAACTACTTTCATCACCACATTTACACATCCTAACATGATTATTCATAAAGGTAGGCATGTGTTTAAGCTATGGTATATGGTTGTATTGGTAAAAAATGAAAGAGTACGTGTTTGGCCTCAAGTTTGGCTTTAGAGCACACAATATGGATAGGAGTGTGTTTAGGCTATCATAGGTAGTTAAATTCACAGACATTGCCTAATATCACATCCACAATTCATCTACTAATGGAATGAACGCATCCAACATGCAATCACAATATAATCTGTCAGTCCTATGGCATGTGACATATATGACGAGATAAGTGTTTAAGAATAGACAATAACAACACTCAAAATACGCACTTTGAACACTTATGTTTGTGATCTCATGTGGATCTCCACTATTAGAACTAGGCATGGAAACACTGAGTCCCCTCAACTTAACACCAACGGATGGGATAAACCCATGAAGGTGCAAGCGAATCCTTAAAGTAGCACCAAGCTACATCACAAGTTCACAACACATACCAAAACTTGCCAAAAGCACACGCTAGAGGCATCACACCCAAACTTACTCAAAGTCTGAAATTTGGACAAGCGGCATAGATGAAAAATTGGACCCTAAAATTCAAACACAAGAACGACTCTACAAGGCGTACCACACCCCTAAACCAAAACTCAACAATGTCCCCATTGTTGGTAACCACAAGGCACGACCTAAGAGGGGAAGTGCTGCCCAAGACTCAAAATAATAGACCATGCATAAAGCGCAAAATATCAACGGACAGAGGCCACAACGACCCCCAAACCAGATCTAAACATAAGCTCAAAAACTTTAATCACTATGCGCATAACCATGCTCAACCATATTAACAAAACATGCACTAATCACCTTCCACAAATATAAAAAACAAGTAAGTACAAAAATTGAAAAGTAGAGACTCCCTTAAAAGGAAGATAGGTCCATTGTCCAAGCATGTTGTCATGTGATTCCCAAAAGATCAAGAACCTAGCAGAAAACACACAAAACTTCTATCAAATCGAACATCAAATGTAATTTCAAAACATAGGTCCCAACGTCCATAAAACAAAACCCTAAATGAAACTAACTAAAAATTCAAATACATAAAGGAAATATGAATAAGAAACATAAAGGAAATGGCTGGTCAATCCTCGTCTGACAACTCTGGCTCTGCTCCACTGGTTACCCCCTTGACTTTGGGGTCACGCTCTGCTCTCATCCTCTCCTCATACTCTTTCCTGGATATCTCCACTGCAGCCTGGAGTTCTGGATCAATGACTAGGCCTTCTGATGGTTGTGAAGAGGTGGCAGACCTCTTTTTCTTCGTTGGATAAGCAGGGAGATTGAACGCCTCCCTTATGTCTATAAGATTTCCCCATATGTCAACATAAAACCCATTGGACTCTGCCCTGCTATCAGCAATTTGCTGTCTGTTCTCAAGGACTTCAGTCTTGAGGGCGCTCAAACCCGCCAGCAAAGTTTGACAAAGGATCTCCTGAGAAGTCTCCTGCGGAGGTGTGGGCATCTAACTATACTCCATGTACTCCACAAGGCCCTGTTCAGTCCCCGTGGGGTCTGGAATCTCCTCTGCCTGCCTACTTGTATTTGCTCCCTGCACGGCTTTCTTCATCCCAGTTCGAACTCTGACACCAGAGGGGTCTCGCTCTCTTAATTGATCATTCCACGTGAATCTCCCAATAGGACCTAGAACACTATCAAAGGAGTCGGACCCAAAATCCGCCCCTGCCTCTCTGTAAAATGCGGTGATCAAGCTAGGAAAAATGAGTGGATGCTTGTCAACTATGACGCCACCCAGTTCGAGTATTTTTGTCTTGATCAGAAAGCCAATGTCAACCAATTGATTATAAATGATGCAATAAAGGACCATGGCCGCATTGAAGTTAACTGACGTCCGATGTTTCCTAGGGATCAGGGAGTGGGAGATGAAGACATGCCAAAATCCTAGCTCCAATCTCAAGTTTGTATGCTTCATGAGGTAATCAGAGGCCACCTAAATGTCCATTGGTTGGATAACCAACTGGTTGGCGAACTCTACATTCTGTGTGATAAGTATATTATTCCAAGTCACCCCACTGCGTAGTCTCCCAACCGCCTCCTGATCATCTGGGAGCTCGGTTTGATAAATCATATTAAGTGTACATTTTATTCTTGTAATCCGTAAATTTTGAAATTAGAAGATATTGGGACTATACCTATTCATCCCCCTATAGGTATAATATACACTACATCTTTCTAGGGAATTTCATATAAGATATACTTATCAGGAAAAAGAAACTATTCAGGACCCTATAAAGAACAAGGAGGTGCGACAATAGCAAGGAGAAAAATAAATTTTTTTTTTTTCTCTTTGATCAAGGGTTGGCCAAATTCTCAATAGGAAGCAAGGTGTTGTCTTCCAGTTCTCTCAAGCCTCCATTCAACTACTCCCAGAATCCGTGACATGCCCACACACATAATTGCTATATCGTGGGACATAACTAGGAAGGTTTAGTGGTATTGGATCGAAAAGAAAACGAAGGAGTGTTCTTCGAAGGTACGAAAACAAATCTCTTCATCATATTTGTGTATATACAAAAGGTCCCAAGAAGATGATAGAAAAATTTTGAAACCTATCATTCTTATTGTTATTAAATAATTTCGAACTTTTCCGCTGTGCCACTTACAGTTGGTATCAGAGCAAATTTTGTAATACACGAATATGTTATATTATTTTTCAAAGTTTTTTCGATATGTATGATATGTGTAGGCAAAATCTAGGGTTGCATGATGCTTATATTTTTTTTTTATAAACATGGTTGATCATTAATTGTATGGTACGATGAGTTTAGTTAAATTCGTTTCGGGTTGTAATAATTACTTATTAATTTTTTTCGATGTAATCGTTCTATGTGAATCGATATCTTGTAATATCATTATGTAACCTTGTACGAAGAAGAAGATTCGAGAACATATGAAGAATGAAGACACAACTGCTCCGCGAAAAGGCTGCTACGTACAACGCAAGGGTTGCTACATCCAAGGCAGCCGTGCACAGTTGCCACAAGCCAAGGGTTGGCAACCGCACGTTGTGCACAAGCACTTGGGAAAAGATGGAACTCGAACTGAAATTAGAAGATAATGAGAAATTTGGACATCTTTTCAACTTGAAGATGCTTGGGACTTATTCCTCCTTTCAAGACCAAAAATTTGGGTTTCCGATCACTCAATTCGAAGTTGAAATGAGAGAGATATGACTAAAACAAAAATACAAAAGTTCTATGAAGGTTTGCATGAAATTTGAATTATATAGGGAGGGAAATCAAATGGAGCAAGAAAAGAGGCAAAAGGGTAAAGTGCCACATTTCAGCCATATTCTCATGGTGGCCATGCGCCTCAACAGGAATGAGGGAAGGTGGCCCTTTGCCACTTCTCCTCTCCTCGGCTCCCTTTCGTGCACCTCACTTGTTCTTCGACCGTTCTTTGGTCTCTGAACTCCAAATTTAAATCTGCTTTCGAATTACAAACCGTAACTCAATGACACATGAGGAAGACTATGAAACTTTAACAATTGAACATGAAATCAACTCGATACGCGATGAAGAAGACAATGTATTGTAAAAGAACGTAAAGTAGCAGTGAGTAACCAAAATGACTGGAACTCAACAAGGAATCATATGAGATCATATTCAAGTTCAAGACAACAAAATCCAAGCAAATAAACACAAGATCACAAAAGTATGAAATTTCCTAGACATAGTCCTAGTACATGCATTTATACAATGTATGTCAATATGAGATTAATGCATGAGCATACTTTATCAAGTGTGTGAATGTGTTATACCAAATGTATCACAATAATGTAGGGACACACATGTATGATTTATGTGTGTGTGCGCTTACGTCTTACAAGAGGAAGAAGTAACTTGATACCTTAGCATCCAAGAAAGCGTTTATCCTCTTGAAAACAGTATTCGCATAAGAAGTTGTTTTTCTCCTTTGAAGCTCCTTTCTACCAAGAAACACCTAAGCAACTAACCATTACTAATAAATAATGTTTTGTAATGGAATCAAGCCAATACAAATCTAAATCCTAACAACCCAAACACTATGAGTGGGAACGGTGGTGGAAATGAGGGTGCTTCAAGCACAAGACCTCCTTTGCTCATCGGGATAAATTATGCCTCTTGGAAAGGCAAGATGGAATCTTATATTGACAAATACATGACTGTGCATGGATGGCAATGAAGATGGCTACATTCCACTAACTATGACTCCTACGGAAGGAGAAGAGGATGTCCCCAAGCCTAAGTCGTAATAGAGCACTCAAGAGTTAGAAGCCTCAAAGTGGAACAACAAGGCAATACATGGCATTTTTTACGCTATGGACAACAATCAATACAAATTGATCCAAACCACTAGAATTGCGAAAGAGGCTTGGGAGATTCTAGAGACGGCTCATGAAGGAACTGAAGTGATTAAGGACTCCAAACTTCAAGTTCTCCAAACTCAATTTGAAACTGTTAAAATAGAGAAGCATGAGCCCTTTAATGACTTTGAAGTGAAGTTGATGGACATAGTGAATCAAAGTCATCAACTTGGTGACCCTTACTCAGATAGGAGAATCAAGCAAAAGATTATGAGGTCTCTTCCTAAAAGATTTGAGTCTAAAGTGACGGCTTTAGAAGAAAATAGTGATTATAAGAATATAAAGCTGGGTGAAGTGATTATGAGGCTTCTAGCCTATGAGTCTAGGAAAGATCCTACCTTTACACCTCATAAGAATGAAAAGGGAATAGCTTTAAAGGCCTCTAAGATTGAGAAGGAGAATAATGATGACTCGGATGAAGACATGGCCTTATTGGTAAAAAGATTCAAGAAATTTGTGAAGTTCGAGAAGAAGGGCTTCGGATCCAAAGGCCAAGACTTGAAGAAAAAAACTCCTTTCAAGAAGTTTTAACCAAGACAAGAGAAGAATGAAAGAAAGGGCATCCAATGCTTTGAATGGTGTTGCATAAGACACATCTCTCCCGATTGTGGAAATTTGAAGAACAAGAAAAAGGGAAAGGTAATGACCGCCACTTTGAGTGATGGTGATGACTTGGAAGAAGAAGAAGAATCTTTGGATGATAATATCAAGTGGCAAACTTCATAGCCTTTACTTCCTCTCACATTAGCAAAGAAGTTGATGATGAAGAGGAAGAGAGTCAAGAGGAAGATGACTCAAGTAATGATGACTCTTCATCCCATTCCACAACTAAGAATGTAGAGAGCATGGATCGTGAAGACTACATTACCAAGTTTGGAAGCTCAAGGATGAAGAGCAAAAAGGAAATTAGAATATTGAAGAAGGAAAATCTAGAGCTTTCAACCAAAGTAACCTACTTGATTGAGGAAGTCATTAGATCTAAGGAGGTTGAAGTTAAGTTGAGAGAAAGAAGTCTACTTGTCAATATGACCATGAGTAAGGAGAATTTTGATAGTATGATAAATGACTTGAAGATTCTGAATGAAAAGAGAGGTCTTGACTTTGAAGATGACAAGGGGATCTCTAACTCAAGGAAGAACACATTTGTCAAGAGCATATGACACATCTCTCTCGATTATGGAAATTTGAAGAACAAGAAAAAGGGAAAGGTAATGGTTGCCATTTGGAGTGATGGTAATGACTTGGAAGAGGATGAAGAATCTTCGGATGATAAAGATCAAGTGGAAAAATTCATACCCTTTGCTTCCTCTTACGGGAGCAAAGAAGTTGATGATGAACAGGAAGAGAGTCAAGAGGAAGATAACTCAAGTAATGATGACTCCTCATTCCATTCCAGGAATATGGAGAGCATGGATCTTGAAGACTACATTACCAGTTTGAAAGCTCAAGGATGAAGAGCAAAAAGAAAATTAGAAGATTGAAAGAGGAAAATCTAGAGCTATCAACCAAAGTAACCTATTTGAGTGAGAAAGTCATTAGATCCAAGGAGGTTGAAGTTAAGTTGAGAGAAAAAGTGGACAAAGCAAGAAGTCTACTTGTTAATATGACCTTGAGTAAAGAGAAGCTTGATGGTATGATAAATGACTTGAAAATTCTGAATGACAAGAGAGGTCTTGTCTTTGAAGATGACAAGGAGATCTCCACCTCAAGTAAGACCATGTCCGTCAAGAGCATGAGCAACAAAGAACCTTCATCATCACAACATCCTAGGAAGAAAATTGATCTAGGAGAAAGCTCAAGAAACGTGCAAGTGAAAATGGCACCAAGAAGTCAAGCTTAAGCTCAACCAATGAAGATTCCTCAACTTAATGTCCAGCATGTCAAGAAGCCAATCATGCAAGCTCAATCGAGGAAGCAACCTAGTCTTTGTCAACAACAAAGATGAAAAGAACCATTCCAACACCCAAGACAACCACAACAATATGGGAAAGTTCCAATGTATGCACAAGGACATGGTATGACTCCTTACTTTATTCCTACATGTCACTTTTGTGGTGTTAATAGTCACATTAGACAAAATTGCTTCAGGTATATTAAAAAAATGTAAAGTTCAAAGCATGATTGAAAGAAAAAGGACTAGAGCTAATATGCATGTTCCTAAGAAGATTAGAGCCAATTTACATTATCCTAGGAAATCTAGAGCCAATATACCAATGACCACTAGGAAGGAAAATGTTTCACCTAGGTGGATTAGAAGAGATGAATATTTTTGCTATGTTGCTAAAATTGCCTTGAAGGCAAATTCTTCTAATTCTTGGTACTTAGATAGTGGGTGGACGGGAAACAAGAGTTTATTTGAAACTCTTGTCATGGAGGAAGGTGGATTTGTCACATTTGGTGATGGGTCTAAGAAGAAAGTAATAGGGAAATGAAGCATTTCCATTCTCGGTTTACCTTTTTTGTCATGGAGGAAGGTGAATTCGTCACCTTTATTTATTGATGGCTTGCAAGCCAATCTCATAAACATTTCTCATCTTAGTGATAAGGGCCTTTCCGTCTTGTTTAGAAAGAATAATTGCTCTATTATAAAGCCCAGTGGACAAGCCTTATTGAAAGGAAAGAGATCTAGCGACAATTTCTATTGTCTTGAAGCTAGTATCATCTCTTTCAATATGTCCAAGAGTGAGCAAATTGAGTTGTGGCATCAAAGACTTGGCCATATGAACTATCGACATTTAAGGATCTTAGATAAGTTCAATGTTGTGTGCTGCCTTCCCAAGCTTGGGAAGAAAGTTGATGGTGTTTTTTAATCTTGTCAACAAGGGAAACAAACTAAAAGCATGCACAAGTGACGCGCACAATCAGGACAGTTCTAAAAACTATCGTAAATGATATGACGTACGAGTGTTCTTACCCTTCGCAAGTATACAAATCATTTGACGCGTATAGAGGTTAGGAGTAAGGGTGTTGTTCCCACGAGGATTTGCGGTACCTTAAATCAATCATAGTCTTAGATATATACAATATAATTACACTATATACATGCAAAAACAATATGGAAATTGTCACTAGCTAAGCTAACAACTAAACTAATGTACTAGGATTACACTAAGAATGCTTTAATTAAATACAACTAAGTTAACTAAATCAAACTACAACTAAGGGTTGTCAATCCCTTAGGCAATTAACTAAACTAAATAATAAACTACCAACAACTATTATATAAATTACACTAACTAATTTAACTAATTACCAACTAATGCAATGGACATGCAAAAGTGATAATGAGAGTGAGTTGGTATGGGAATAGTGATGTTAGGATATTGGAATACAAGTGCAATCACCCAATTAACAAGTTGATTTCAATTAAGCACATAAATGGTGTTAAACCTTGAATAAAGACACATACATCAATAGTCATTCATGTATAATCTAAATTGTATTACATGTCAATCAATTGGTTAATTAAACCAACATATACATAAATTGAAGCTCAAACATAGATAATCAACCAATATCATAGATAATATTACAAGTAAACCAAATCCTAACATCAATTATTTAGTTACACATATTCTTACTGTTAGGATTATGCTCAATAGCAAGAGTGTAATGTTGTAATTAACAATCTTTTTCATATTAATAAAGTGATTTCTGGTTTAACAAATCGTATAGCATTTATAGTTTGTATTATAATTGTCAAAGTAAATAATCATAAGGTCTAAAGACTATGGGAAAAGAAGAATTGTTCGTACATCTGGATATGTATGTGGTAGACACAATTCTTTAGTTAGTCTTGAATATTGTTCACAACTTAAGTTAAAGGTTGGGCACCTTTATCTTGTTAAAGTTGTAGAATTCTTTTGCTAGCATTTGAGTGAGATCAAATGAGATATGATGAGTCTAAAATCATCGGAGTGTCTTCGAGCAAAAGGATCTAGTGCACTGGGTGCATTGAACTGGATCACAATGAAAAGCTTTATCTAGAACCGTCAATAGATAATAGTCTTTTCATTATCAGGACAATCGGAGAGTCTATCTTAATCCTGAGATAAATGATGGACTTATGGTTG
This sequence comes from Acer negundo, assembly GCA_035582765.1. Lineage (NCBI taxonomy): Eukaryota > Viridiplantae > Streptophyta > Magnoliopsida > Sapindales > Sapindaceae > Acer > Acer negundo. The sequence goes on along the minus strand of CM069236.1, from coordinate 17,395,129 downwards.
CAAGTGATATCATTTGAGTTATCAATGAGTACGATTATATCGCATAGTCTATCCTCGATAGTTTGGTGATATTCATTTGTTAATCGATAGAGGACTTCATTTATAGATATGGACATCGTGACTCCATTTAATTAAATGAGAGTATAATATCATCATATGGATGTTTTGAGGTAATTGGATATTAAATCTCAACGTTGAGTTTTCAATAGTATCTATTGAAAACATGGCTTCTGGACAAGTCAAAATATCCAAGTTCAAAACGTGGTCATATGAGTAAATATGGTAACTTGGAGAGTTATAGGCGGTCTATGAACTCTTGACGATTACTGATATTAATCACGAGGATACACTATCTCCAATATGATTGTCTAGGGTATGAATGAGGAGCATCTTCCTTTTCTATCTTTATTTAAGAGTTCAGTTTTAGCTCTTTAGTGGAATGAGTTAAAATTAATGGATCGGACCTAAGTGAATCATTTGTTGATTGTGATTAGGTTATGTCTATTGAAGCTTAAATTTAGATGGCCCGCCAAGATCCCCAATCCACACGGACTTGCATGGATCACTTGATATATTCTACCGGACCAATTTAAGGGTCCATCTAGAATTGCATTTAATATATTAAGAATATAATTTGCACATTATTTAAGTAATGGGCTGCTCAATTATATTAATATATTAATGAAAGACATGTGGGCTTGTTTCTTTTAGTAAGAATGGGTCTGGTTCACATGTGGGCTTTTTTATTTAAAGTCCAATGGATTAAATGAAATAGGAAAATAATATTAGGCCCATCTTATATATAAGTGGGGCGGCTAGGTTAAAGTTTTGACCTAAAAATATTATTTTGTTTCATTTGTTTTAATTAAATAAGAATTAATTGATTTATTGATTAATTGTTTAATTAAAGAAACAAATCTTTCCTAAAAGTAAAAGACTTGTTTGATAAGTAAATAAATAAATTAGTATTATTTATTTAATCAAATAAGGAGTCTTTTTTTTATTTAGTCAAATAAAAGAATAAAAATAAAAGAGTTGGATTAGGGTTTGAAGTCTATAAAGTTAAAAAGAATTAGGGTTGAATTTCAGTCACCCTATATAAGTGACATGATGAAATTCGGCCAACCCTAATTAGATACTACATAGAATTCGGCAACCCTAAAGGAAAAAGAAGAAAAATTCGGCCAACCTATATATATGTTCTTATAGGGTTCGGCCACATCAATTAATTGGTGCTTGAGTTTTTATTTTCTTTCTTCTTCTTCTTAATTCGAAGAGAGTTTTTATTCTAGAGAGACAAAAAGGAGTGAAAAATTATTCTTAGATAGTATACAATTGCTTAAACATCAATAAGCTTGTGTATACGATATCGATCTAGGTTCACGCGAGTTTCGATCATAAGATTGTGAACTCAAAAGTGACCGGAATAATTTTGACATTCTTTTGATTGTTTTGTGACTAACAAAGAAAAGAAAGTATTTGTTTGGTCCATTCACAGGTTTGCAATTCAAAGGAAAGGGAGACCACGCTCCTAGGTGATCCACGTTCGTGCTCGGATTGAAGGTCTTGCGGATTACCATCGACGTAAGTCAATCGGATCACGCGACAAGAGGTAATTTACTTTTGTTGATATATATGCATGTTTATTGATTAAAAGGGTTTAAGGTTCATAAAGAAAAAAATTTTAAAAGTCACTAAATCGTCTTTTAGTATCGCTTCCGCTGCGTGTAACACTTTTATTTGTTTATTTTTCCCTACACTTACAAGCTAAAGGAATTAAGAGAGAAAGAGAGACAACCCAATATCTTGGTGAAATCATCACAATAATCAAGCTCCTCTTATTCTTCTCAAGCTAGAAATCAACATGTAACCACCCACAAGTCTAATTAAGAGCTAAGTTGAGATGGTGTTCTTTGGTGAGAATCTAGTTATTATAGGGTTTTGTAAGCTATTATAGATATTAGGGAGAGTGTTCAAGTTGGCAAAAGAGAAGTATTTATACTAGGGAAGGTTTTGGGCAAGTTTTAGACGTGAATAACCTCCAAGTCGATGGTCTCGCAGGTTCGTATCTCTAAGCTCGCGGGTTTGTGCTCTCCGGCGTAAGTCGTGGAGTTTTACGGAAGTTAGCCATGAGTTGTGGCTTTATGGTCTGCGAGATCTTTCCCTCAACATGAAATCACGGAGTTCTCACGGGTTTGGACATCTTTGCGTGTGAAAGAACCCGCTGGAAGTGTGCTTGCAAGCTTGCATTTCCATGGAAGATTGGCTTCTTAGAGAGAGAGAAATCTCTTGCATGGGAGGCTAGAAATGGTTCCATTGAGACCGTCGGAGCATGGGTCGTCGATCTGGGTGAAGATCCATCTGAAAACGGCCAGGTTAAAGGCCGAGCCTATTGTCGATTCGGGTCAAGTCACAAGGTCGTTGGGTCAACCCGCTGAAGCTTGAAGATGAGTGACGTCATCACTTGTGTCACCCTTGCGTCAACAGCAGGCGCCTAAAACAGCGTTGTCCAGCTTAATGAAGTGGCAAGCTGATGCTTGCTTTGGCTGACAAATATCAGTTTTTACCCCTGATCTCTCCCTTATTCACAAAATATTCAATAATTTCCCCTATTTTGTACTTTGACCTATGATTTGTCCAAAATGACAACAATGCCCTTAAACTTCCCTATTTGCCTGAAACACTTATTTAATTCATTATGAAACAAATAATGCACGATGTGTATGAAACTATCTAGAGGGGGGTGAATAGATTTTATCCGATATTACCTAATTTTCGTGATTAATCAATATTCTAAAAATGCGCCTATCTAGTCAATAACATATCAAGTGTACTAAGTGCATAATTATAAATGACACAAGATATTTACATGGAAACCCTCACGGGAAAAACCATGGGCTGGTAAGTGCACCATACTTGAACCTCAAGCCACTAATAGTGAAAGCTATTACAACCTAATCCCAGTATATAACACACCACCACTAACTAATTCTGATATAAGTGAACCTAGTCCAATTGCTCAATCCTCGCAATCACTACTTGTAATGATGTTTACACCATAATCCCAGTATGTAACCCACCACTACTACCCACAGGCCTGTAATAGTAATCCTAGATCAAGACTTCAATTGCTTGTGTCCAAGGCAACCTAATCCCGATAGCCACACAAGACTTACTTCTCAATGAAGAGATTAATACCCTAAGTGAATATGCAAAGATATCCAAATATGCAAATAAAGCTAGGGTACACTATATGCTTATCTAGAATGATAATATGACAATTAATTCATTCCTAGATATCAAGAGCTAAATGACATGTCATAAAGCTTAACTATGTAGAGGATAACCAATCCTAGATACAATAGCTATCAAAAACAATCTCAAACAATTCAATGAGATTAATTAGCTAGATATATATATCAATCATGAAATCCTAACTATCAAAAAACAATCTCAATCATGCAATTAGATTAATTAGCTAGATGACATATAAACAACAAAACCTAGATATCACAAAATAACCCAATCAACACATAATCTCAATCTTGTATTTAGAAATTACTCTAAGAATATACAAATAATAAATGAGATAAATTGATAAGTAAAAACACTAATTATTTAAGATAATAGTGTTCAACATATCATACCACGTGTGTTGAAGAAGACTCATGCATTAGCACATGCTAGATGAACCTAGATGATGCTTAGATGATGATTTATGCATATGGAAATGGGTTTGGAGAGTTAAAGAAACAACCTTGGTGCTTTCTCTCACTAGGGAACTCTTAATCTCTCTCTATGGTTTTGTAGCTTTTGTTCCTATGATACAATTTAGAGAAAAAGATGTATTTATAGTGCTAAGATGATATCTCTATAAATTACATGACTTGCCCTTCAAAAATGAGCCAAATCGAGCTCCAAATAAGTGAGATATGACCAAATTACGAAACGGGACTGCCACTAGCATGTTGTTGTCACCCAAGGCATGGCACTTGAACTGCGGTGAATTGCTGTCACTAGCATGACACTGTCACCCAAGGCGCAGCACTTGAACCACGGCGAAGTGTAACAGCACAGAGCTTGATATTCAAGAGACTCAAAACCTGACCAAACGACATCAAAATCTTTCGTATGATATATCGTTGGAAAGGTATGGAAGTCTACTTTCTATTCCAATTCATGGAATGAAATTTTGATATTTTTAGAAAAAGTTATGGTCAATTGAGTGACCAATGGTCAGATTTAGATAACAGCAGTGATTCCCTATTTTAGTGGTCAGTTTGGAGATTTCAAAACCAATCCAAACGGTCATGAAATATTACGAATAATATACCGTTGGAAAGGAATGGATGTCTAGTTTGCCTAGAAATTTACAAAACTCAATTTCAATCTTTTTATAAAACATTATGGTCACAAGACCATACAAAGGTCAGTTTTGAAAAACATTTAAATCATTGAAATCCAATATTTTGAAACTAGACCCTTTACTCCAAATAACCAAATTGAATCTAACACTTATGCAAGATGTATGTGCCTCTTTTTGATTGGCTTAATTTCATTGACAAAACCACAATTGGGTTCAATCATGTAAAGGTAGCTTAAGATTAAAGAAATCCTCACCGATTGTTAAAGGAACTTATTGTAGACATCAAGAGCTTCAAGGAAGGTAATCTACTTGAGCTTGACTCTATTTGAAGAGATGTAGTTGCACACACTCACATTTCATGCTTGTTTTTGATTACATCTTGCTTGTTTTTCCATAATATGCTTAGTTTTAGGATGCATTACCAAAGGGATTTTTACGTCCTTATTCAGCGGGTACCGGGCGCAGAACAGGTCTCAGATTTTCTGCACCCTTGTTTCGGCGATTAGGGCAGCAGATTGAGGATGCCTAAAAGGGACCAGAGGTGTCACCTAAATTTGGAGCCATTGGTTTCAGTGATTAGGGGCTGCAGAAAAGGTCACCGAAAAGAGACCAGAGGTGTCACCTTAATTCGGCGCCTTTTATTCGGCGACCAAAGGCGCATAAATAGGTGGCAGAATGACCGTCAACAAGTTTGTTGGTATTCGGCACCCTTGTTATGTGGTCACCGGCCATAGAATCAAGGGCGCAAATTTGCCTTTTTCTGCCCACTTTTCCAAAACGATGTCATTTCATTTTGGCAGCCTTTATATATCCCTTGATTGCCTTGGCTCGTTTTGAGTGAGCAAAAATTACATCTTTCAAAAGCTATAGAGTGTCTTCAAACACAAACCACCAAGACTTGATATTTGATCCTCCAAACACCAATACCCTTCATCTTTCATGATTCATAAGTTGTTTTATCTCTTCTCTTTAGAGACAAGTCTTTTATTTACCATTTGGTAGTTTACAAGCAAGGGACAAAAGTAACTATTAAAGGCCCGCGGGTAGCATTGACGAATTAGTAATCTTAGGTGTAATGTGGTCAACCTAGATTATAATCGTATTTGCAAATAGTGGATTCGAGGTTCTTATGTGGCACACATAACAGCCCGTGGTTTTTCCCGTGAGGGTTTCCACGTAAATATCTTGTGTATTTTATAATTCTGCACTTTGTTCACTTGATATATGTTTAACTAGATAGGGGCATTTTCAAAATATTGATTTATATTGAAAATTGGGTAAAATCCGATAAAATCTATTCACACCCCCACTCCCCTCCCCTCTAAATTATTAGGACACGTTTTATATTTATTTTCACAAGAGAAGAATGAGACCTTCTCAAGTGGTTAACCATCATACTAAGACATGCACACCATCGTGTAAGCGCGGACGTTTTCGGTCATCTTCTGGAAACGAATTACACCACACTTAAGACTAACATGAAGTAAAAGTGTGGGAAGTGAATGTTAGGATTATGCTCAATAGCAAGAGTGTAATGTTGTAATTAACAATCTTTTTCATACTAATAAAGAGATTTCTGGTTTAACAAATCGTATAGCATTTATAGTTTATATTATAATTGTCAAAGTAAATAATCATAAGGTCTAAAGACTATGGGAAAAGAAGAATTGTTCGTACATCTGGATATGTATGTGGTAGACACAATTCTTTAGTTAGTCTTGAATAATGTTCACAACTTAAGTTAAAGGTTGGGCACCTTTATCTTGTTAAAGTTGTAAAATTCTTTTGCTAGCATTTGAGTGGGATCAAATGAGATATGATGAGTCTAAAATCATCGGAGTGTCTTCGAGCAAAAGGATCTAGTGCACTGGGTGCATTGAACTGGATCACAATGAAAAGCTTTATCTAGAACCGTCAATAGATAATAGTCTTTTCATTATCAGGACAATCGGAGAGTCTATCTTAATCCTGAGATAAATGATGGACTTATGGTTGCAAGTGATATCATTTGAGTTATCAATGAGTACGATTATATCGCATAGTCTATCCTCGATAGTTTGGTGATATTCATTTGTTAATCGATAGAGGACTTCATTTATAGATATGGACATCGTGGCTCCATTTAATTAAATGAGAGTATAATATCATCATATGGATGTTTTGAGGTAATTGGATATTAAATCTCAACGTTGAGTTTTCGATAGTGTCTATTGAAAACATGGCTTCTGGACAAGTCAAAATATCCAAGTTCAAAACATGGTCATATGAGTAAATATGGTAACTTGGAGAGTTATAGGCGGTCTATGAACTCTTGGCGATTACTGATATTAATCACGAGGATACACTATCTCCAATATGATTGTCTAGGGTATGAATGAGGAGCATCTTCCTTTTCTATCTTTATTTAAGAGTTCAGTTTTAGCTCTTTAGTGGAATGAGTTAAAATTAATGGATCGGACCTAAGTGAATCATTTGTTGATTGTGATTAGGTTATGTCTATTGAAGCTTAAATTTAGATGGCCGCCAAGATCCCCAATCCACACGGACTTGCATGGATCACTTGATATATTCTACCGGACCAATTTAAGGGTCCATCTAGAATTGCATTTAATATATTAAGAATATAATTTGCACATTATTTAAGTAATGGGCTGCTCAATTATATTAATATATTAATGAAAGACATGTGGGCTTGTTTCTTTTAGTAAGAATGGGTTTGGTTCACATGTGGGCTTTTTATTTAAAGTCCAATGGATTAAATGAAATAAGAAAATAATGTTAGGCCCAATCTTAATCAAGTGGGGCGGCAAGGTTAAAATTTTAACCTAAAATATTATTTTGTTTCATTTGTTTTAATTAAATAAGAATTAATTAATTTATTGATTAATTGTTTAATTAAAGAAACAAATCTTTCCTAAAAGTAAAAGACTTGTTTGACAAGGAAATAAATAAATTAGTTTTATTTATTTAATCAAATAAGGAGTCTTTTTATTTAGTCAAAATAAAAGAATAAAAATCAAGGAGTTCGATTAGGGTTTGAAGTCTATTAAGTTGAAAAGAATTAGGGTTGAATTTAAGTCACCCTATATAAGTGACATTATAGAATTCGGCCAACCCTAATCTTAGACTACATAGAATTCGGCAACCCTAAAGGAAAAAGAAGAAAAAATTCGGCCAACCTATATATGTGTTCTTATAGGGTTCGGCCACAACAATCAATTGTGCTTGAGTTTTTTATTTCTTTTATAGTGTCCGGCCACAACAACCAAGAGAGAGTTTTTATTCTAAAAAGACAAAAGAGAGTGTGAAATTATTCTTTGATAGTATACTATTGCTTAATCATCAATAAGCTTGTGTATACGATATCGATCTAGGTTCACGCGAGTTTCGATCATTAGATTGAGAACTTAAAAGTGACCGGAATAATTTTTGACATTCTTTTGATTGTTTTGTGACTAATAAAGAAAAGAAAGTTTTTTGTTTGGTCCATTCACAGGTTTGCAATTCAAAGAAAAGGGAGACCACGCTCCTAGGTGATCCACGTTCGTGCTCGGATTGAAGGTCTTGCAGATTACCATTGACGTAAGTCAATCGGATCACGCGACAAAAGGTAATTTACTTTTGTTAACATATATGCATGTTTATTGATTAAAAGGGTTTAGGGTTCATAAAGGAAAATTTTTAAAAGTCACTAAATCGTTTTTAGTATCGCTTCCGCTGCGTTTACCACTTTTATTTATTATTTTTCCCTACAGTGAATGCATCCCAATGGCTAACATGTCATGGCATTGTCAATGAACAAGGTGCACTCAATTAAAAAATGCACGAATAGAATTCATGGCTTTGCATCCTAATGTCTAAACATGTCATGACATTTCAATAAACAAGATGCAATCATTTAAACATGCATGAAGAGACTTCATGGCTTTGCATCCTAATGTCTAAACATGTTATGACATTTCAATGAACAAGATGCAATCAATTAAAACATGCAAGAAGACATGTTCAAGAACATGCAAGCACTCATATAAAATACACAACATACAAGAATAAGATATATGCATGACTGGTGTGTGCGTGCAACTAGATCTCTTCAAAGCAAGAAAGCACTAGAATATACATTTAGTGTTCTTGAGGTCTTGAGCGGGCTTTGGTTGTGCAAAACACCAATCATCAAATACCTAATCTACCCTTACATCAAGCCTCAATATATGGTTTGTCCACGAAATAAGCCAATTAATAAATGGGAATCCTTACACATTAAATACCCGGTTTTACTAGAGAAACAAGCACAAAATTATAGGAAATAGGGGCATAAAAGTTGTACTTTTATGGCACGATCAATAAGAAGGGCATGTATCTCACCAATAAAGAGCCCCTAGAGCTTCTCCACATGGACCTTATGGATCCTATGCAAACCGAGAGTATCGGTGGGAAGAGATATATTTTTGTTTGTGTTGATGATTTCTCTAGGTTTACATGAACATATTTTCTTAGAGAAAAATTTGAAACCCTTGAAAATTTTTAAATGCTTTGCACTAAAATTCAAAACGAAAAAGACTCTAACATTAAAAGCATTAAAAGGATTAGGAGTGATCATTGGAGGGAAGTTGAGAATGCCTAATTTTAAGGCTATTGCAATATATTAGGCATTTCCTATGAATTTTTGGCTCGTAGGACACCTTAAAAAAATGGAGCTATTGAGAGGAAAAATATGGTCCTTCAAGAGATAGTCCGAGTGATGTTGCTTAGCAACAATGTTCCTAAGAACCTTTGGATCGAAACCGTAAATACAGCTTGCTATATAGGAAATAGAGTTTTCCTAAGGTTTGGTACTAGGCAAACCTCTTATAAGTTGTGGAAGGGTAGAAAGCCAAATGTTAGCTACTTCCACTCTTTTGGAAACAAATGCTACATTCTTAATGACCATGATCAACTTAGCAAGTTTGATGTAAAGAGTGATAAGGGAATTTTTATTGGCTATGCCCTAAATAGTAGAGCCTATTGAGTATTCAATTTGAAGACTCGAAGTGTCATGGAATCATCTAATGTTGTCATAGATTATTATAGGATTAAGACTATTGACCATGAGAAGGAGGTTGATATGGTTGATAATTCTCCTTTGGAGAAGGTTGGTGAGACTCTTATTGTTGAGAAGTCAAGCCAAGATAAATAGGTCATTCAACCTCTTGATAGAGTTCCTTCCTTGGACTCTAAAGAACCCACTTCGTGGGTTAGACATCTTCATAACATAGATGATGTTATTGGAGATGTAAATCATGGTGTTAGGACTAGGCATCAAATAGCTAATCAAATTAGTTTTACTTGTTACACCTCTCAAATTTAGCCTAAAAAGGTTGATGAAGCCTTAAATGATGAATTTTAGGTTCTTGCCATGCAAGAAAAGCTAAACCAATTTGAAAGAAATGAGGTTTGAACTCTAGTTCCTAGACAAAAGAGCACTAATGTCGTAGGCACCAAATACGTGTACAGGAACAAATCCGATGAGGATGGCAACATTGTGCGCAATAAGGCTAGAGTTTATAAGGCTTCTCTTATCCATATCTTGTGTGCACAAGTTCGAATTGCACCAAATGGATATGAAGAGTGCCTTTCTCATTGGCTTCTTGCAAGAGGAAATGTTTGTAGTGCAACCCAAAGGGTTTGAGGATCCACACCATCCCAACCATGTCTATCACCTCAAGAAGGCTTTATATGGGTTGAAACAAATACTGAGGGCTTGGTATGAGCACCTCACTCAATTTCTTGTTGACAATGACTACACAAGGGGTAGTGTTGACACGACTCTGTTTATCAAAAGAAACAAAGATGAGCTATTTATAGCTCAAATCTATGTTGATGACATTGTATTTGGCTCTACCAACAAATCTAAAGTCAAACAATTTGTTGATGTCATGTCTCATAAATTTGAGATGAGCTTAGTTTGTGAGCTTAATTACTTCCTATGTTTGCAAATTAAGCAATTGCATGATGGGATTTTCATAACCCAAGCTAAATATGCAAAGAACCTAGTGAAGAAATTAGGCCATGAGAATGCCAAACATTGTAACACACCCATGAGTACCACTTTGAAGCCAAGCAAGGATGCTAATGGAAAAAGTGTGGAACAAAGCCTATATCGAGGCATGATAGGTAGCTTTCTTTACTTAATCGTAAGTGGATCCAATATCTCTTTTAGTGTAGGTGTGTGTGCTAGGTACCAAACGGATCCTAAGGAGTCCCATCTCTCCTCCATGAAGAGAATCATTCGCTATGTGAATGGAACATCCAAATATGGGATATGGTACTCTTTTGACATTAATACTAGTTTAGTTGGCTTTAGTGATGTGAATTGGGTAGGAAATTGCAATGATAGGAAGAGCACATCAGGCAGTTGCTTCTTCTCAGGAAAGAACTTGGTGTCTTCGTTTTGCAATTAGAAAAAATCCATTTCCTTGTCCACATCCAAAGCCGAATACATAGCTGCCAAGAGTGGATGTACACAACTCTTATGGATGAAACAAATACTTGTGGACTACGGATTCAATCAAGGTATTCTAACTCTTTATTATGATAACATGAGTGCCATTAACATTTCCAAGAACCAAGTGCAACACTCTAAGACAAAGCATATAGACATCCGACATCATTTCATTAGAGAACTAGTTGAGAACAAATACATAGTACTTAAGCATGTAGATACTAATGATCAACTAGCGGATTTATTAACTAAGCCCTTAGATGCAACTAGGTTTAAAGCAGTTAGTAGATCTATTGGGGTTTATCTTGTGCCTTGATGTTGTATGTTGTTTGACCCCATATAAGTAGCTCAAGCAAAGAGAGCAAACTTGCATACTTGTCACATGCAAAATTTGATAAACATTATGCTTCTTCATTAATTGCTTAAGTATCTTGGTTGCACATATGCTTATATGGTATTTTATTCAATAAGTGTGAACCATCGCTTTGTTTGTAATCCATGTCATAAATGCATTTTTGGAGTAGGAAAAATTGATTGTGAAGTGCACTTGAATGATCCATAATTTATCTCCATGACATGTGAACTTAAATATGAAATGCTTAAAAAATGATATGCATGAAACTTTCTTAAGTTGATTAAAATTGAATGCAAATGTGTGTGAAGGCAATTCACAAGACTAAACTCATTAAGGATCTTGTATCCATTCAATCAAAAAGGATGTCTCATCTAATTTAGTCTTGTTTCTCTTCTTAATGGCTTTGCAAGACTACTATCATACGGATAATATATCCGGAAAAATCAAATAGGATCTTTGTATATCCATGTCTTGATTTGCCTTTAAGAATCGATATAGTTGCTTGATTCTATAAAATCCTTGGAAACTATATCTTGTTGCTTGACAAAAGGGTACAAATTGGTTTGAATTCCTTTGGAAACTCTTTTGATGTTTGCTTTGCCAAATACCATTGCTTGGGCTTTGAAGTTATGTGTCTTGCATCCAAAGAAACTCTTTCACGCATTTCTTCTTAAAATAAATCTCCTTGCTTCTCTCCCAATAATTAAGTTGCATAAAGTTTGTGTATATGGCTATGCAAATGTCTTGTATGCTGCTATCTCTCTTTGCTAAAAGTGACACGGTTGAGGGATACCCATTTTCCTATCTCATAACAAAATGGGGAGTAATGTATGATAAGAGGGTTATAGTTGTTGATTGGCATGTTAAGGAGAATTTCTTGTTAAGGGGGAGGAATATGTTTAGGGGGACAATTGCATTGCACCTCATTACATGCAAAGATGCACAATTCCTTACTCACACACACAATAGCACAATCTTAACAAACAGAATGAAATTCCCTAAACCACTTATAGTGTAAAATGTACCTAGAGGGGGGGGGGGGGTGTGAATAGGTGTATACCAAAATTCTCGCACTTCTTTTCCACACAATCAATTTATACACACTTAGAGTATTTAACAAGTACATTGTCTTAACAAGTTAATATGAATTCAATTAGACAAGTGTTAAAATAATACAAGTTAAAGTATGTACAGAAACTAAAAACACTAAAATCAACATAACTGATTTTTATGTGGTAAAACCTCAAATGAGGAAACATCCACGGGTTGATACCACAACCACTGGCAAACCGCAATTCACTATGATGAAAAGGAGATACACACTCAAACGCAATCAACACATGATACAATCCCTAAGCTATCAACTCCTAATCTACCCTCGGACCTAGTGAGTCACTTTGCTACTTCTTATCCAAGATGTGACCAACACACCTCTAGGAAGTAACTTCCCATCCAAAACGCTCACGTCTCTAGGAAGATTCCTTACTTGTCTATCCAGATCCTCCTGATCCTAGACAAGGCTTCTTGCTTAGTTATCCGGATCACCCCGATCCTAACTAAGACTTTTTGCTTGGCTATCCGGAACACTTTCCTTGCCAAGTCTTCTTGCTCAAGTCAAAGCTTCACTCACTTTGACAAGAGACTTCCACCTTATACAAGGCAATGATCTAGGTGATGCAAATGACGCAAACACATGCAAATAGAGCAAGTAGATCAAACACACTCTATGAAGAATTAGATTTGCACAAATCAAGCTCATCAGCAAATGTAACTAATTCTTATGAACATGTGATTAGAGATCTATATTAGACATTTAAAATCATTCACAAAAATACCTAGACACCTAAACATGTCAATCAAAACTAAAGTAACAAGTTTTCAGTAAAAATCACAAAAATAGCTTTGAAATCAAGGTAACAAGTTAACACTTGAAATTCATAACATATTCAATCCAAAAAAGAACTAGATTTAAATGATAGATAGCACAATCAAAAATCCTAGTTCATGAACATGTGACAAAAACCTAGGAATCAACAATCAAGATCAAATCACAAAGTTATTCTAGATTTAAGTTCATGTTCTTTAAAATTAGTTAAAGATGTTCAATCAAAAGTCACAAAAGCTAATTTCGAAAGTCACTCAAACAAGTCCAAAAGTTGAATCAAAATCATTCAAAATATTTTTCCTTAATAAAATAAGAAGATCCATCAAGTTGATCATAAAAGAAAATGGAAAGAAGATGATTTGCTTACAAATGATGAACACACGAACTGAGATCAGATCACCATGAAACACCTAGACATAATTTGACTCTAAAAATTCTTGGTACTTGTTTCTCTCTTCAAGACTAACAATTTTGGAATTTGAATCACTTGATTCAGAGTTGAAATGAGAGAGATATCACAAAAACAAAATGGAAGAAGTTATGAAGAATTCTGTTCAAATTTTCAATTTAAATAGAGGGAAAAAAGATGGAAGAGAGAGAGAACCGGCCACCCAATAAGGACTTGCCACCTCAGCCTCCTATGGAGGCACGTGGGCCTTACAGGGGTAGAGAGGTGGCCTTCCCATGAGGCTCACACGCCCTCACAGGAAGGTGGCCCAAATGGCTTTGGCCATTCTCCGTCTCCTTCGCACTCCTCTTGCATTCTTAGACCGTTCTCTAGCCTCCGAACTCCGAATTCGAATCCGTTTTTGAATTACAAACCGTGACTATCTCACGCACAAATATGACTATGAAACTTTGACAAAAGTTTGTGAATCTGACTCGATACACAACGACGAAGACAATGCATTGTAAAAGAATGTAAAGTAACGTAACTTCCTAGTTTGGACTCAAAAACTAATGAATAAGTAACCGAAACGACCGAAACTCAATATAGAATCATATGAGAACATGTTCAAGTCCAAAACAATAAAACATAAACAAATAAATACAATGTCACACAAGTAGGCCAATTCCTAGAGATAATCCCAGAACATGCAATTTCACAATGTTTATCAAATTAAATCTAATGTATGTGCATACTTCAATAAGTGTGTGAATGTGCTATACCAATTGAGCACAACCATGCAAGGACATATATAAATGCAATGTGTATATGTGCTTAAGCTTTGTAAGAGGAAGAAGAATCTTGATACCTTAGCATCTAAGTAAGCACCTTTCCTCTTGAAGATGAACTTTGCATACGACATTGCTTTTCTTCTTTGAAGCTTGATCTAATCACGAATCACCTAAGCAACTAAGTAATGCAAACAAAGAGAGTTTTGTTATAGAATCAAGCCAACACAAATCTAAAACCTAACATAAAATATGCTCAAGCATGGCACTATCACAAGATTTTCAAAAAATTTTAAAAATTTGGCTCAAAATATTTGCACACAATTTGCAAACAAGAGACGGTGTTACGCACACACCCCCACACCTAAATTTCACATTGTCCTCAATGTTTTCAAGGCATATAACAACCGATAAACGCGGTGCAACACACATCCACAAGCAAAGAGTTTAAAAAACACAATCAATGTCAAGTGGTGCATTCATTCCATTATGCACATAATCATCAAAAGAGATATGACAATGAAAGTTCAATCATAACTCTCATCCCTAATCCAAAGATATAAAATGATATGTATCAAAGTCCTATATCCACTATCACAATCATTTCACACCCTTATTCTAAGCAAGAATGAAATAAAGATAAAAGAATTAAAAAACAAAATTTAAACTATAAAAGAAATGTACCTAAGTGGGTTGCTCTCACCAAGCGCTCGATTTAATGTCTAGGCAAGACGTGGCATGGCACTCTAGCTCTTCAAACTCCAAATTGTTGCTTTTCTTAAAAGGATAGGGCTATCGCCCTTTTTATGAGCACTCTTAGCTTGTTCGTTCCTCCAAGACTCACAAGTTGTCTTTGTTTCCTCCCAAGAGATAAAGAAACCTTGCTTTATCGTACAAGCTTCACAACACGCTTCCTGAAGTAGCAATAGAAAATCTACACATGCACAAAGCATATTAGAAAGTCTAGGCAAATAAAAGTCTACTCAATACATGCAATTACCAACAAGAGCTTGAAACACCATTTATTCAAAAGAAACAAACTAAACAAACTAAACCAATCCCACAATAGATTTTACCCCAAACCCAATGCTTTCTCTCCTCTCAATTACCATGTACAATTTCACACAAAGAGAGAAATACTAGATTAAAGAAGGAAAATAGATTGTGCAATTTTCAAACAACATAAAGCATTAAAAAAATGCATGAAAGAAGTTTTCTACATTATACATTTGTGTTAGGGGTGGAAACAACTAAAGGAGGCTTTACCAAGTTTGGAAATTGATTCTTTTTTGCAACCCAAACAAGTTTAGTTGACTTCCCCTTTCCTTCCCTTTCCTTTAGGTCTAACTTGGTTAACCAAGTCTTTTTGTACTCAAATTTTCTTAATTCTAGGTGGATTTTTCCTATTCCTAGACTCTCTCAATTTTTTATGCTTATGGAATTTAAAACAATGAGCTTTTAAGTGCCTTGTTTGTGAGCAAAAATAGCAAGTAGGAGGATGGTTAAGAAAACTCCCTTTTGGTCAATGACTATATGGTCTATGATATTCCCTTATTTGTAGTGTTTTGACCTGCTTCTCCACATTGTCTAGATTGACAATGTAGTCACATTCTTTTACTTTTGCTATTTTAAAGGCCGCCTCCTTTCTACTAATTGCTTCATTCGCTTCTTCCACAACATTTGCTTTTCGCTCCACTTCCATAAGCAACTTTCTTGTCTTTCTTGCATATTCTTCTTCAAATTCTTCCAATAGTCTTACAAGGTCTTTGAATTCCTTTTATGTGGAATTCCTTTCAGCTTCAAGTCTCCCAACTTGTATTTTCAACTTTTTGTTCTCGTTAGGGACTTCGCCGTTATGCTTCTTGAGAGTACCATTCTCCATTTTGCATCTTTACTTCAAGGATGAGCTTTTTATTTAGAGTTTCAAGCTCATCAACCTTTACCTTTTCCATTTTAAAGGCATCATCTTTTCCATCCAAGTCTTTCTTCATAAGTTTTATCTTCCCTTCATAATCTTTCCTCATTTCTTCTTGTTGTCGGGAAGTTGTCATCATTTTTTCTTGAAATAGATCATTCTCTTTTTTCAACACATTTATTGCCATCCTTAGCTCTTCACTCATACTCATAAGCTTCTTGTTCATCTCTAGCATGATCTTGCATAAATCTTCTTCTTCCAATTGTAACGAGACTTTTTTGTAGTTTTGTGTTGTGGCCTTGATGGATTTGTTAAAATTTCCTACAAATGTGGACTTTGCTCCTTGGTCTAGCTAGCTAGGTAACATATAGTTATTTAAATTCTGTGCGATTTCCCATTTAAAGGCTATATGTTAGGATTTAGATTTGTATTGGTTTGATTCCATTACAAAACACTCTTTATTTGTAATGGTTAGTTGCTTAGGTGTTTCTTAATGGAAAGGAGCTTCAAAGGAGAAAAGCAACTTCTCATACAAATATCATTTTCAAAAGGAAAAGCACTTTCTTAGATGCTACGGTATCAAGTTACTTCTTCCTCTTACAAGGCGTAAGCGCACACACACACAATTCATACATGTGTGTCCCTGCATCGTTGACCAAACCACACACACATACATTACATATAAACATACATTGCATTTATATGTGTCCATGCATCGTTGTGCTACATTTGGTATAACACCTTCACACACTTGATAAAGTATGCTCATGCATTGATCTCATTGTCAGTTCCTCAAGTTTTGATTGGCTTATTTCATGGACAAACCACAGTTGGGGCTTGTATTGTAAAGGTAGCTTAGGCGCATAATTGTTGGTGATGAAGCACAACAAAGGCCTTATCAAGACCTACAGATGATTAGCTCTCCAAAGGTAAAATACTTGTGCTTACTTGACAAGAAAAGATCTTAGTTGCACACACACACACACACACACACACACACACACACACACACATAAACACACACACACACACACACACACTCATGCATATCTATACTTCTTGTATATTATGTGTTTTATGTATATGCATTCATGTTATTGAACTCTCTTCTTACAAGTTTTATTTTATTGCATCTTGATTGATAATTGTCATGTGTTTTTAGGCATTAGGATGCATTCACTTCACACTTTACAATTGCACATCTTTGATGGCTTGTGTTGTGTTATTAGTGAGTCGTGTAATTCATTTCCCAAAGATTATTTGGAAACATCCGCACATGCATGATGGTGTCCTGGCCATCGAATGGAACCACCGCTTTATTCCAGAAGTCTCTAGAATGATTATATGGTTATGATCAACGGCCCCGACCGCCGATCGAAACCATCGATGAAACCTGATTAATTTTAAATATCTCAGTCTCAAATCGACAGTTGTAATCAGCGACAATGAAATTGCTATTGATACCTGATACTATCGGGATCAATTCGACGATTGTGATCGGTGGTTTCCAACTACCGAATGAAACTGCCGATCAGCACGTTTCAGGTGAAAAATTTTCTTTTCACCAAGCCTTTTCTTGCTCTCTATAAATACATCATTATCTCATTCTCTAAACTCAACTCTTCAATTTTAAGAACCTTAAAGAGAAATATAGAGAGACTTAAGAGAAAAGGCAATAAGATTGCTCCTTCAATTCTCTAAACTCATTTCCAGATGCATTAAACATCATCTAAACATCATCTAGAATCATCTAGGATGTATCTATGCATGGGTCTTCTACAACACACATGACTTAGTAAGTTGAACACCATCTATTCATTTTTGTGATCTTACTTAGCAAGAAATCTCATTTTTTAACTTGTATTCATTTAGATTATATTCTATTTACAAGATTGAGATTTTGTGTTGATTGATTGTGAGTTGTATTGTGATAGCTATTGCCTAGGATTGCTTTATCTATGATAGCTAATGTTTGATGCCATGTCATATGGCAATATTCAAATCTAGTATTGATTATTGACATATTTAATATCTAGATAAGCATTTTATGTAACCTAGCATTAATTGCATATTGAATACCATGATATTCACATAGGTTGATAATCTCTTCATTGAAAAGTAAGTATTGTGACTAAGGTGGCTTAATGCACAAGCAAATTGATATAAGTTCGCTATTAAAGGCTCGTTGGGTACTGGTGGTGGGTTAGTGATCGTGTATGGTTTGACATGGTCAATTTAGGTTGTAAACACCATTACAAATAGTGGATTCGAGGATCGTGTGTGGCATACAGTCTAGCTCGTGGTTTTTCCTTGTTGAAGGTTTCCACGTAGAAATCCAGTGTTATTTAATTTCCGCATTTAATACTTGATTTTATTGATTTATGAATTGGGGTTATTTTTGTAATATTGACTAATTCAAAAAATTGGTAATAATCGGATTAACAACTCATTCCCCCCCCCCCCTCCTCATCTCTAGGTTTTATTTATTGGACACGCCATAATATTTGTTTCAACTAGTATCAGAACGGGTTCCTAGATATATTTAAGAGATTCTTGATTTTTCATGTGTCTTGCATTTTGTGTGTTTTGATTGATACATACATTTTGCATCCATCTCATTCATTGACCCAAACACTATGAGTGATTTCGGGATGAGTAAAGAGGGAGCATCGAGCGTGAGGCCATCGTTGCTCACCGGCGATAACTATGCCTCATGGAAAGGCAAGATGGAGGCATATGTATGCCAAATTAATGACCATGCTTGGATGGCAATAGAAGACAACTACTCTCTGCCTACAATGACCCCTACGGGTGGTAAAGAGGATGATCTTAAGCCAAAGGCTCAATGGAATGCTCAAGAGTTTGATGCTTTATAGTGGAACCACAAGGTGATGCACGCCATCCTATGTGCAATGGACGAGAACCAATAAAAATTGATTCAAATCACTAGGATCGCAAAGGCAACATGGCAGATCCTAGAGACAGCTCAAGGACTCCAAACTCCAAGTCCTCGGTTTGAGGCCATTAGGATTGAAGAGCATGAGCACTTCAATGACTTCCAAGTGAAATTGATGGACATTGTGAACCAAAGTCATCAACTCGATGACCCTTACTCGAATAGAAAGATCAAGCAAAAGATTATGAGATCACTTCCCCAGAGGTTTGAGTCCAAAGTGATTGTTTTAGAAGAAAATAACGACTACAAGAATATAAAGCCGAGTGAAGTTATTGGAAGACTTCTTGCCTATGAGTCAAAAAAGGCCACAACATCACCTCCTAAGAAAAAAATGAATCTAACCTTGAAGACCTCCAAGGTGGAGAAGGAGGATGCTGACTCAAATGAAGACATGGCTCTAATGGTCAAGAGATTAAAGAAATTCTTAAGTCCACAAAAGGATAGCTATAGCTCAAAGGGCTATAGCTTCAAGAAGAAGACCGTTTTCAAGAATGACAAGCCAATCTAAGATAAGTCTTCAAGAGAGGGGATTCAATGCTATGAATGTGGAGGACTCAGGCATATCTCTCCGGAGTGTGGAAACTTGAAGGATAGAAGAAAAGGAAATGTGATGGCCACCTTATGGTGTGAAAGTGAGAGTGATCAAGAAAATCCTTCAAGTGATAAAGAGCTTGTCATTAACTACACGGCATTTTGAGCCACTCGTGTAGAAGTTGAAGACAATGGCAAAGATCCATTGATATGTAACCTTGAAGAAGGAAAATATGAAGAAGTATCTAGAGGTGGTTAGTGTAGCTACTCATTGGAATATAGCTCATATAACATCAAGTGACCAAAGTAAAAGTCTTAATAAGGAAGTTGACTCCATTGGTGAGATGGAAAGTATAGGAAATGACTCTATTGATGAGAATCCTTCATCTCACTCTAACAATGGAGTTGATGAAGATATAGATCTTGAAGTTTGAAAGCTCTAGGATAAAGAATGAGAAGGAGATTCAAAGATAAAGAAAGAAAATCTTAAGCTTTCAACCAAGGTGACTCACTTGAGTGAGGAAGTAGTAAGATCCAAGGAAAGTGAAGTCTTGTTAAAGAAGGAAAACCTTCAACTAAAGGCTAAGGTGGATGACTCCTTGAAGGTGGACATAGTTAATGTGTCTAAGATAGAGATAGGAAGAATTGACACAAGAGATTTTTTTAACGTGGTAAAACCTCTAAGGAGGAAACATCCACGGGTTGAATTACAACCATAAGGTACTATATATATTGGATGATAGATTAGAAATTCCTCAAAAGTAACCAACCTATTATCTACTTCCTATTGGAGTCTATGTCTACCAAATCCCTATCGGTAGATAAGAAATCCCTCAATGATGCGAAGCCACATATATCGGAGTCCATCTATATACAACATCGTTGGAAGATTAGAAACTCCTCAAGAGCCAATACACATCCCATGCAACACTCTCTATTGGAGTATATGTCTATCCAATCACCTGAGCCTACCAATATTGTAGCCAACTCCCTATCTAAGGCACTCAAGCCTCTAGAGAGCCTCTCATGCATAACTATCCGGACCTTCCCGATCCTAGCCATGACTTCTTTCTTGGTTATCTGGACCTCTTGTCCTAACCAAGTCTTCCTTGCTTGACTATCCGTGCAACTTATCTTAGTCAAGACTTCATGCCTTCTAAAAGGACGGCCTAATGTGATCAATGAATGCAAATGACACAAACAAGCACTCAACATAGAACATGTGATCAATACATTTTATGGAAACTAGACTTAGTCATTTGAGCACACAAGTCAAAGATAGTCTAGATACATGATAGACCGATTTTCGCCGTTAGAAAATGGTCCGTCAAAACAATTTATAAGACCTCACAAGCCCTAATTGGTTTGGAAAAACACAAGTATGTGGTAAGTGGGGTGTTGTCCACAAGGAAACGGGATTAGCAATGACTAGCTATTACTAAAGTAGCATTCATGTAATTAATGACAAGTAAAATAAGGATGTGATAAAAGTGAATTAACACACTAATAAACTAAACTAATAATGCAACCTAGATGAAAGGGAAATGGAATGAAAGATATATAGATGATGGAAACTAAGGAGTTAACGGATTCGAAAGTAAATACTGGGCAAGGCAACAAACTTGCAATAAGCACGTCTATTCAAAGGTAACCGACCTAGGATGTATAGAGTCAGTTATTTATCCCTAGAAAGTGGTCAACCTATGATGTATAGCAAGGACCACCTATTAGGGATTAATCCATCGTAAACCACCAACCTAGGATGTATAGTGTTGGTTGTTCGTTCGGATTCTGAAAATGAAGCTTGTCTACCTATCAAAGACTCAACTGAATGTAAACGTAGCCAACCTAGGATGTATAGTGTTGACTTCTAATCCTCTCACGATAGCCGACCTAGGATGTATAGTGTCGGGAACCCGTTCAAGGTTAGATTAAGATCGCGGTTTAAGAGTCAAAATTCATGACGATCCGTCCATTTATTCGAGCAAGAAACAACTAAATAGGATGTATATCTAGATGAAATACTCATAAATAATCCAAAGAGATCTTACTAAGAGAATGTATCTAAACAAGAAATCAATGATAACCATTCATAACAAGAACAGAACAATGAAAGATAGACATGAATATATATAGAATCAAGTTTATGTACAAGCCCAATATCCAACTAACTACTCCATCAACCCCTTAGAGGGGATTTAGCTACTCATTACAACTAGGAAAATAAGAAAAAGAAAAGAGAAAGAACCCTTGGAGAATATCTCCTTCCTTGAAGTTGCTTCAATCTCCTACCTTCCTTGAAGTTAAGTAGAGAATGTAAGTGTGAGAGAGAGAGAGAGAGAGAAAGATCTAGGTTGTGTAAAAAACTAAGTAAAAGCCTTCTTAAACGAATTCTATAACATTCTATTTAAACTACATATAAAAATAGGTCACTTAAGCTTTAAAATGAGATCTAGCGCGAGTGGAATGCGGTTGGATTACCCGCACTTCACCCGCACTATAATGATCAGGTGCAAATTCATTTCACTATATTGGGCCACAGTGCGAGTGGAGTACGGTTGGATGACCCGCACTTTAACGTCAGGTGTGAATTCCACTCATCCGTTTCAGTTTGGAGTGCGAGTGGAGTGCTGTTGGATTACCTACAGTTGACCCACACTTTAATGTCAGGTGTGAATTCCACTTCTCTGGTTTTACTTGGAGTGCAGTTAGATTACCCGCACTTGACCAGCACTTTAATGTCAGGTGCAAATCAGCTTCTCTGGTTTTGGCAACAATGCGAGTGGAGTGCGGTTGGATGAGCCGCACTGTACCCTCACTTTAACTCTTCTTCAAGCATCAGGTCCCAGCTGTGGTAGGAGTGCGGTTGGAGTATGGTTGCGACCTGCACTGGACTTGCACTTTAGAGCTGCTCATGATCATTTGTCTTTCCTTTTGCCACTTTTCTGTTGGAACCACCGCTACACGCTTCCAAACCCATCATTGCACCATTTCTTACAATTACGCACATAACAACCCATTAGAGACACCAAAACGCATGAAAAGGATACGGATTTGAGGGCCTAAATATACTATATATTTGGCACGATCAATACAAAACATGAATCGAACCCTAGAGCTTGTGAAACACCTAACACATGTGATTCCTAGTTTCATTCACAAAGTTAACACTTGAATAAATCATATACATGAAGCACATATTCAAGATATTAGAAACATACACCAAAAATGCTAGAATCACAAAATATGATCAATGAATATTCTAGCAAGTATTTAGAGCAATGATATAATTAATAATCAATTAAATCCTAGTTAGCTCTAAATACAAAATCAAATGTGTTAATCCTAGATTTGTTCAATTAAATGACCCAAGCATATGCTAAGGTTATTAATCATGAAATGAGACAATCAAAACACAAATAACCCTAGATATCAAGCTAATCACAATACAACTCACAAACATGTGAAAACCTAGAATCCTAGAAAACCAGTTCACATTCAAGTCTCTAATTAGACTAGATTAGCTTTGATTTAAAGCTATCCTTCTCAATAGCTTTCATCAAATATACACACATATAAAAGAAGAAAACCCAAGGTAATTGAAGATCATAAAAGATGAAATCACAAAATTTAGTTCAATACCTAAGAATCTCGTGCAGTTTCGGTTTTAAGTGTAGAACAACCACAAAAATCGATCAAATTGATGCAAACTCTTTCAGAGAAGGTAAGGGACTTGATTACAGAGATTCTTCTACTTGAATCACTCAATTTGGAGTCCGAATGAGAAAGTTATAGTGTTTGGAAGATGGGAAAGTTTGAGAGAAAATTCTACACTTCTCTTTTTCAAATATTTTTCTTAGAATGAAATGGGAGGAAAGGGAGATTTTTAAAAGGAAGAAAGAGAGGGAATTCAATGGCTAATCAAGAGTGGCAACATCACCTCCCCATGAGAGGAGCAAAAGCCACACGGGGCAGAGGGGTGGCTGGCTCGTAAGCCTTACGTGCTCCTTACGGGAAGCACCCCAAATGGACTTCGGCCATTCTTGCCTCCTCGAGTTCTTAGGCCGACTTCGGCCGTATTCGGGCCTCTGAACTCTGAATTTGAATCCATCTTTGGATTATGAACCATGACTCCCTCACACACAAGAAAGACTACAAAATTTTGACAAAAGGTTGAGAATTTGACTTATTATACGATGACGAAGACAACAAAACGTATGAAAACATAAAGTAGCGTAGCTTCCTAGTTTGGACTCAAAACCTAATGAATGAGTAACCGAAATGACCGGGACTCAATAAGGAATCATATGAGATCATGTTCAAGTCCAAAAACAATAAAATAAACAAAAATTCACACAAGTATGCCATTTCCTAGAGATAGTCCTAGAACATGCAATTTCAAAATGTTTATCAAATTAAATCTAATGCGTGTGCATACTTTAACAATTGTGTGAATGTGTTATACCAATGGAGTACAAGTATGCAAGGACACAAATGAATGACATGTGTGTGTGTGCCTAAAAGCCTTGATAGAGGAATGGGGTCTAAATATACCTTTAATGCTTTTTTCTCTTAAAGGCTTTACTTTGCTTGATGTGATGTCCAATTTCCTTGAAGCTTCATAAATCGTGAATCCTAGACAACTAATTAATACAAAAGAAATTTCATTTTGATATATAATAATGCCAACATGACTCAAAGTCTTAGTATTCCTTTTATGAGGTTTTACAACGTAAAAACAATTGTGTCAAGTTTCGTTTTAATTTTCATTATCTTCCATATCTTTCATTGATTGTATCACTTGTGAATTGTATTCTAAATTGTGTTGTTTAAAAGCAATCATTTGTTAGACACACCAAGTGTGCACATCATTGTTTTGCAAAAAGTAGTTTGGAAGAATTTGTGCCTATACCTATTCACTATTCACCCCTCCCCCTCTCTCTAGGTATATATTACACTTTATTGTTTAAGGGAATTTCATTTGGTATCAGAGTGGGTATCTAGAAGCAATTAGATAGATCCTTTCTTTATAGTGTTTGGGTTTTATTTGTGATATAGTCATGATTAAGGAAGTGTATTCCTATGTGACTTCTTTTGTGGAACCTATTGACTTAGATGAGAAAAAGATCAATGATCTTATTCTTGAAAATGAATGCTTATCCAAAGTCAATATGTCCCTTAATAAGAAGCTAGAGAATCATGGTCTAGGCTCAAAAGAATTCAATGAACTTAAAGACAAGATCCTAAGTCTAGAAATGAACTTAAAAAATAGCAATGATAGACTTAGCATCTTGAAGCAAGAAATTGAGCAAAGGGATAGTTCTTTTTATAGTGCTAGTAGGCTAGAGAATGTGCTTAAAGCCAAACTTAGTAAGCACCAAAATCTAGAGAAAAAGTATGAATGATGGCTTAGGAAAAGCGATGATATCTTAAAGAAATATGCCATTAAAAATAGGATGCTTAGTGATAAACTTGATGAGACAAGCAGGATGATAAACAAGACATCATCTGGTTCTAACACTATAGAAACTCTCATTAAGAGTGGAAAGCATCCTAGTGACAAAAGAGGTTTACGTTATGTTAATGATAGGATAACTCCTTCTACTAACAAATCTACTTTTGTCAAAGCAAGTGGTGAAACAAATATAGGTACTCTCTCTCTCTCAAGGTAAAGCAATGAAAGCTATCGGAGGTGCCTCTACATCAACAAGGAACTCAAATGGAAGATGTCAACAAGATTAATGTCAAAAAGCATCAACCTCAAATGCAAGAGATGAAGCGTCAAGGGTTGCACTTCAAAGAGGTAAAATTGTGAAAAGATCAAATTCTTTAGAAGCAAATGCAAATGGTAAATTTCTCAAATTCATACCTATTTGTCATCATTGTAACATGGTAGGACATATTCGACCTAGGTGTTTTGAATACATTTGGAAATGCAAATTTGATAATGCTTTACATGATATGTCTTTGAATGGCCCTAGGCAATCATCCATGTATGGATTTAGAACTAGACCTAGGAAAACCTTGGAAAAGCATGTTGTGAAAAAACTTGTTGATGACTTGCTTGCTAAATATTGTGTTGTGCTTCACTCTACTATGCATAAGAAAATTGATAATGCTTTGTATGATATATGTGAAAATGTGACCAATAAGGTCAAGGTGCATGTTAAAAAATCTACCGCTGAGTCAAAACATGTTAGTGGTAAGAGTGAGAGGCGTATTATGAAGAGTGTGTGGATTAGAAAGGACACACCTAAATGTCTAGTTGCATAATATGCTCTTAGAGCCAACTCCTTCTATTCTTGGTACGTAGATAGTGGTTGCCCTAGGAACATGACCGGGAATAAAGAGTTCTTTAAGAACCTTGTCATGAAGGATGGAGGATGGGTCACTTTTGGTGATGACACTAAAAAGCAAGTTCTAGACAAGGGAACATTATGTATCTCTGGATTGCCTAAACTTCATAATACTTTGTATGTTGATGGGTTACAAGCTAACTTAATAAGCATCACTCACTTGTGTGAAATCTTTAAGGAAGTTAGTTTTAACAAAGATGTGTGCACTATAATTGATAAAAAGGGCAAGGTTATCCTAAAAGTCAAAAGGTTTATAGACAATTACTATTGTCTTGAGATAGATGCTCTAACTTGCAACATGGAACAAGAGTGCAACAAGCTTGATTTGTGGCATCAACATTTGGATCACATGAACTTTAGATACTTGACACACCCGAACCAATTCTACAAAAGCTACGTTATTCTATGTCGATTATTCTAAAGGGACGCGCAAGTATTTCACCCTTTGCAAGTGCACGAGTTGTTCAACTCGTATAGAGTGCACGAGTACGGGATATTGTTCCCACAAGACAATGGATTTACATTTAATAAAACTAGAAAGTAATAACTCTTGTAACTGAAAATAATGCAATACCAATTAATTAACTAAGGTGATCAAACATTAACTAAGCTAAGATGAGAATTGATTAAGATTAACAACTACAATTACTTGGTTTAAATTCTAGATTAAGGATTGCTAGGGGGAGAGATTCATTCAAGTAATAACCTATTAGCTAATCAATCATTCATTAAGCGCATTCACAATGACCCTAACATGCATCTATTCATGTTAAATTATAAGGCATTAAATCCTTCACTTTAATCACAACCTAAGGTTAGAAGAGTGCATTAAAGGAGGTTTACGCAAAGGTGTTAGTAGAAATTATCAAGGTTAATATATCTCTACAACATAGATGGCATAAGAGTCATAAGCATTAATGGTCTTAAATGCATATTGGTTCATCAAGCATATTGTGCATTCAATGAGAGAAAGGTGGTTGCAACAACCATCATTCATAAATAGAGTAGTAAGCACACATGCAAGCTTGAGGAGTGAAATACACATATATTGATTATATAATAAGGTTATTTACAAGAATTACATCTATCACCTAACAAAAAGGGGTTTAGTTACATATAGAAAAAAACCAACAAGGAAATACAATTGAAGAAAACATCACCGGTTGGTAACTCTTGTGATGAGGATGTGATCCTCTTTACAATCCAAGCAACAAATTCTTGTATGCAAACTTGAAATTAACTAATCTAAGGTACCAAAATAGGTGTTTGGTTGCCTAGAAAGTGCCAAGAAAACTAACTTGGTTCTTTCTTTCTAAGAGAATATCTAAAACTAAGTCTAGCTAGCTCAACTTTAATTCTTAGTGTGTTCTAAGTATGGCTAACTAGCAAGATGTAAGTGGGATAGATGTGTAAAAGGGGAGGCCTTTCAAAGACAAGAGAGGGCTTCTTGGTCCTTTCCTCAAACTCCTCAAGCAAGTGGATGGGCAAAAGAGCTTATTTGATTGGTTAGAGATAAGATTCGATCAAATTGCAGCTCGTCGAAGTGCTCCGCGGGTTTGGTCTGTGGCTTCTTTCCTATGGCATGAACCCGCAGATGACCTTTCCCTTTCTATGCGGACTTTTTCCGTGGTTTGTTCTCTTCGGGCAGTTGGTCTGAACTCGCTGGACTCTTTTATGGCTTTGTGTGGCGGCATTGTTTCCGTGAGACAGAAGAGCTGAACTCATCAGTTTAACAGTTTGATGATCCTACGGCTTTATGTTGAAGGTGTAATCCCACGAGACAGAATAGCTGAACTCGCTGACTTGTCCCATCTTCTCCAAACTTTCCTTCTGCTGGTTCTTTCCCGTGGGGTTTTATGCACAAACTTAGGGGAGCAGAGTTTCCCTCTGTGTTTCTTCCTTCTTTGCATTCTTTTCATTATTTCAAACCCAAATGCCTTTGAAATGCCTTTGTCACCTGAAAACACCTATTTACAACATTAAACACATAAAATGCTCGGAAAACGGTAAAAAAAACCAAGTAAATGTAGCACTAAATGTGAACATTTGGAGTGCGATCAAACCCCCAAACCTGACTTTTGCTCGTCCTCGAGCAAACTACAAATACTAAAAATTAAACTAAAAACACATACTACTATGTACAAAGTATATACAACTCATACAAAAACGTTTCCGAGAGCCAAATTACAAAGATACTAAGAAGATGTGTTGATTTAGGAATAAAACATGCCAAAACCTCTGGTTAGATGCTAGAACAATAACAACCCTTAAAAACATGCGACAAAGCGAATCCCACACTCTAAATACTATGTTTTAAAAACAAAGCACTTAAAAGCAAGAACTCAATTCACCTTAACTCTAATCCTCTCCGGATTTCAGTCGAATTTTCTCTCAAAATCCTAAATTACTCTCAAACATATACGAGTAAGAGTGTATATTAGAATCAAATGTAACGCATATGCATCAACAATTAAAGCACAAGTATGGAATTATGTTTCATGAATGAATTGATCTGCCATCAACGTGGAAAGAGCATGCTTTGACTCGCATTCCCCTGCTAGACTTTCTAAAAGATCAATTAGGGTTTTCCTTGGTTGTAATAGGGCCAAAGGGTGATATGAGGTGATATGGAAGAATTTGATGGAATTCTAAAGTTATTGATCAACTCTTTAAATAACATTCTAAGCTCTTTACCATGATGTCTACAAGCATCTAGGCTAAGATATATATTTTGCATTTGTAGTAAATGGTACTCAGATTTGAGTACTTTTCAATCAAGTATTATGGCTTAAGTGTTTTCATTTGACACTTTTGCAATAGCCAATAATTTTGCACAACTATCTATTATCGCCTGAGTACACGCTATTTACAAAAATTTTGAGCTATACCTACGCATTTATAACACCTGCGTAACCCGTGATCAAATACTATAGACTCCCAAGTGTATGTATATGGATATTTATGGTGATGAAATGAATGGTTTGTGTTTGGCCTCAAATTTGGCAATTGGAGCATACATATCAACATGGACAGTGTTTGGGCATAGATATGATAGTTAAGCACACATATGCCTAGAATGATTTCCGCAAGTCTAGGGAATACAAGTCTAGCAAGCAGTCCACAATTTTCATGTTCATGGCATTCAATTATGCAAATGAGATCATATAACCATTTGAAGAGTGTTTACCCTCAAAAGGTGAAAATTTAGGCTCTGTCTCTTACGGGTAGTCTCCACTATTGGTTAAAGCAATCTCATGCTAAGTTCTATTCACTAAGCACAAAAGAAAGGGACTATTACGCAGTGCGTAATGTCATCTCGGAATGCCATCGTAATAGCTACATTTTAGTAATTAAGGCATGCACATATTCCTTAATCAACACATATGTCTTTGCATCTCATTTAAACATTGTTGTTCAATTGGCTCAATCGGAAAATTTTGAAAACATTATATACACTCATGTGATCGATTGGCAAAGCGATTAACGTGCCCACACCTCAAAACCTAAACTCGACATTGTCCTCAATAAAAGAGTTTTTTGGTTTGGTTGTTTGGCCAACAAACAACTTCCCAATTGATGAGGTCGTTTGTGTGCTCAACAAAATACTCTTTTATGTTCTTTTTGTAGGGAAAAATAATAAATAAAAGTGGTAAACGCAGCGGAAGCGATACTAAAAACGATTTAGTGACTTTTAAAATTTTTCCTTTATGAACCTTAAACCCTTTTAATCAATAAACATGCATATATGTTAACAAAAGTAAATTACCTTTTGTCGCGTGATCCGATTGACTTACGTCGATGGTAATCCGCAAGACCTTCAATCCGAGCACGAACGTGGATCACCTAGGAGCGTGGTCTCCCTTTTCTTTGAATTGCAAACCTGTGAATGGACCAAACAAAAAACTTTCTTTTCTTTGTTAGTCACAAAACAATCAAAAGAATGTCAAAAATTATTCCGGTCACTTTTGAGTTCTCAATCTAATGATTGAAACTCGCGTGAACCTAGATCGATATCGTATACACAAGCTTATTGATGATTAAGCAATAGTATACTATCAAAGAATAATTTCACACTCTCTTTTGTCTTTTTAGAATAAAAACTCTCTCTTGGAATTAAGAAGAAGAAGAAAGAAATAAAAAACTCAAGCACCATGGATTGTGGTGGCCGAACCCTATAAGAACACATATATAGGTTGGCCGAATTTTTTCTTCTTTTTCCTTTAGGGTTGCCGAATTCTATGTAGTCTAAGATTAGGGTTGGCCGAATTCTATAATGTCACTTATATAGGGTGACTTAAATTCAACCCTAATTCTTTTCAACTTAATAGACTTCAAACCCTAATCGAACTCCTTGATTTTTATTCTTTTATTTTGACTAAATAAAAAGACTCCTTATTTGATTAAATAAATAAAACTAATTTATTTATTTCCTTGTCAAACAAGTCTTTTACTTTTAGGAAAGATTTATTTTTTTAATTAAACAATTAATCAATAAATTAATTAATTCTTATTTAATTAAAACAAATGAAACAAAATAATATTTTAGGTTAAAATTTTAACCTTGCCGCCCCACTTGATTAAGATTGGGCCTAACATTATTTTCTTATTTCATTTAATCCATTCGACTTTAAATAAAAAGCCCACATGTGAACCAGACCCATTCTTACTAAAAGAAACAAGCCCACATGTCTTTCATTAATATATTAATATAATTGAGCAGCCCATTACTTAAATAATGTGCAAATTATATTCTTAATATATTAAATGCAATTCTAGATGGACCCTTAAATTGGTCCGGTAGAATATATCAAGTGATCCATGCAAGTCCGTGTGGATTGGGGATCTTGGCGGGCCATCTAAATTTAAGCTTCAATAGACATAACCTAATCACAATCAACAAATGATTCACTTAGGTCCGATCCATTAATTTTAACTCATTCCACTAAAGAGCTAAAACTGAACTCTTAAATAAAGATAGAAAAGGAAGATGCTCCTCATTCATACCCTAGACAATCATATTGGAGATAGTGTATCCTCGTGATTAATATCAGTAATCGCCAAGAGTTCATAGACCGCCTATAACTCTCCAAGTTACCATATTTACTCATGTGACCATGTTTTGAACTTGGATATTTTGACTTGTCCAGAAGCCATGTTTTCAATAGACACTATCGAAAACTCAACGTTGAGATTTAATATCCAATTACCTCAAAACATCCATATGATGATATTATACTCTCATTTAATTAAATGGAGCCACGATGTCCATATCTATAAATGAAGTCCTCTATCGATTAACAAATGAATATCACCAAACTATCGAGGATAGACTATGCGATATAATCGTACTCATTGATAACTCAAATGATATCACTTGCAACCATAAGTCCATCATTTATCTCAGGATTAAGATAGACTCTCCGATTGTCCTGATAATGAAAAGACTATTATCTATTGACGGTTCTAGATAAAGCTTTTCATTGTGATCCAGTTCAATGCACCCAGTGCACTAGATCCTTTTGCTCGAAGACACTCCGATGATTTTAGACTCATCATATCTCATTTGATCCCACTCAAATGCTAGCAAAAGAATTCTACAACTTTAACAAGATAAAGGTGCCCAACCTTTAACTTAAGTTGTGAACATTATTCAAGACTAACTAAAGAATTGTGTCTACCACATACACATCCAAATGTACGAACAATTCTTCTTTTCCCATAGTCTTTAGACCTTATGATTATTTACTTTGACAATTATAATATAAACTATAAATGCTATACGATTTGTTAAACCAGAAATCTCTTTATTAATATGAAAAAGATTGTTAATTACAACATTACACTCTTGCTATTGAGCATAATCCTAACACTTTTGAAAACCATGTTTTAGCCACTTAAAAATCCTTTAATATGTTAATTCTTAGCAAGTGGTAAGCAAGATTCGTTCCACAAGGAAATGGAGTAATACGTTAGATTAATTGACTAATCTATTTTACAATAAGATAAATCATAATGAATGGATAGTTGTGTGGTTTGACAAACCACCAAAAATGCAATTAAAATAAACATACAAAAATGATAGGGAAATAGAAGACTCAACAACCTTGATAAGAGGTATGATGTAAACAAATAGAGTATATGCTGGGGAATTGATTGAGTTATGAGTATCATGGGTAATGCTCTCCAAAGCTTCATTAATGACCAAGTCTCATAGATGCTAACCATTTGTTTTCTATAGTGTGTTTAGGCCATTTTTTATGGACACTAAACATCTTCCCACCTCAATGCCTAACCGATTAAGGAAAGGGAGTCAAGGTGGGATTAATTTTGTACAAATCAAGGGTTTAGATTAGTGGGGTTGATATATCCACCACTAATCTATCCTATTCACTAATTTCCTTAACCAATCAAAGGTGTCAATCCAAGATTGGTTTCACAACAAATTATCCCACACAATAATATGATCTACTAATGATATACAATGCAAATTACAAAATGTATAGAATCTCAATGTTAAGTGAATAGAAAAAAAAAATAGAGATTTAATTACACATAACTTAAGCAAAAACCCACAACAAATGTTTCTCACATCTATCCCCTATATTAGCGGCTTAGTTACACATAGTTACAAATCAAATGAATAGGAAGTAATAGTTAGGAAATCACCCTTAGGCCTCCTTCTTTAGTGCTTTTTCCTTCCCTTCTTTGTTGCTCCTAGTGTCAAGAATGGTAAAAGAGAATGTATCTAGATATGTAGGTGTCTAACGGTGATTAACAAAGGTATTGAAATATAGAGAATGGTTGAGTGAAGTAATCAAGACATTGGTGTTGAGGTTTTGGATAGAAAAGACAGTTCAAGTTTAGAGAATGGAGGAAGTTGAGAAGTTGAGAGAGTGATGATATATGGAGGAGAAAACTAGGTCTAATGCTCTGTAAAAAATGTTGCTTTCTAAATGCTTGGATCCCTTTCAAGTTGGAAGAGAGGGATATATATAGTTACACTCGGAAATGTACTGATAATTGCTTAAAAATCCGATGTGGAGTGATGTCGCCACATGTGTGGCCATTGGCGACAAATGATTGCTCATTCTGAGATTCACATGTCGCCACTTTTCTCATATTTTTCATCAATCATGCAAGTGGCGATAATGAAGGAATTGCATTGTCGCTACTTTGTCGCCACTTTGTTAACATGGCGACACAAAATGGTGACAACACCTGATGCTTTAATTCTGAGAAATACATTATGTCGCCACTTTGTCGCCATTTTGTTGTCATGGCGACATAAAGTTGCGACAACACCTGATGCTTTTAATTCTAAGAAATGCATTCTGTCGCTACTTATGCCATCATGTCACTTGTGGCGACACATCTTTATCAATGTGGCAAAAAGGCCCTGTTTTGCCAACTTGAGCTCTTTTTGTACCAAAGTCTTCAACTTCTTCACAAATGCCCGTAAAGCCTAAGTAAACCTGAAACACTTGATTTAACAACATTAAATACAGGGAAATGCCCAAAAATCAAGCACAAAGAGTCAAGATTGAGGGCCAAAATCATACCAATTTTGGCTTGATCACCAATCCATACCAAAAATGAACAACCCATGTTTAATCACATGATATTCCATCCATCCTTGCACATAAATCAAAACATCTTAGTCTACTAGATATATCATCCTAGGCACTATTAATCAACCACAAAATTCCACACTTAGATCTAAGCATTTAACTAACTAACTAACTAAATTATATGCAAGAAAATATAATTTCAGTAATATAATAATAATAATAATAATGAAAGTACTGTAAATACAACTAAACCCAAAAGTACCAAGTATACAAAAATGCGGAATAATGTTCCAGCTACAAAAATCTACGGAGCACCAATCCGCCACATCGGACCGCTATCATCGCTGGTGTAACTAGTGCTACTAGAGCTGTCACGGATGCTATCATACTACTGGAGGGATCTAATGGTGTAAACTGAATACCTCTGATAGAGTAACAAAAACACATAGGCTCAAACGAAGAAGGTGTCCCCATGTATGGAACTATACTAGTAGGTGTCTCGGGGCTCCTCCATAATACACTCTATCGGCTGTGAACTCATACTCCTAGATCCATCCATAGAAATCTCATATATGCTCACTATAAATGACCAGTCATTCCCCTCTCCTCTCGACATCTGCTCCAAGATCGGCTTCTGATCTTCCATCTCCTCTGGATACAGTTCGTTTACTGTCTATACTTGGGTCCGCTCTGGTCTGACTAGGATCTACTCTAAACCCTGATTCTTATCATAAAGTAAGTCCATGAAGTTAAAATCCTCATATGGGTCCGGCTAAGCTATAGGACTGAAAAAGAAATCATCAAAGTTAGTGAAAAGATAAGGATTAGGTATACCTGACTCCGGTGCAGTGGGAAATGCTGGTAACTCAGCCATGGCATGTGCGTCAGGTACTATAGGTGGCTCCTCTTACCTGCACTTTTGTCAGCGCTCCTGATCCTACTCAATACTCTGCTTACTGGAATCTTCTGCCGGCTGCTTTGGTTAGTAGCCTGCCAAATGCGCGACTACCTGCTTCAATCCTCTAACCTCTTTCGCGAGGCGGGGAATAGTCTTTGCCAACACGGTATTGGACTCCATTATGTCCCTGTAGGACTATATCATACTCTATGCCCAAGCTGGCCCGTTCTCCTCTACCTCTAAGTCTGACTGATCAGACTGGCTCTCATCCTCTGCCTCAAACTCTGCACGAGCCTCAACATCTAATATCTCATGCTCTTCCCTAGGAATGGCCCTACGCTGAGCTAGTCTTTGTTGCTTCAATTCCCTTGCACTGAGGAGTCTCTCTATCCTTTGCGTTCCTTCAGCTGCCTCATTGTAGGCTCTCCTGCCTAAATTCCCCAATGGAGTCAGTAGCCCATCAGACGGATTGTCTACTCGGATCCTTGCCTCTAGTGCAAAGTGGGTGATCAAACAAGGAAAGAAGAGGCTCAAGTTGCTCTTCTTTCCTGACTCTGTTATTCGCTTCACAATTGTCCTTCCAACGTCAAATTATAACCGGTTCTTCATTTGGTATAACATACTGACTACTTCGTTTTAGACGTCTGCCTTATGTTGGCTTGGCATGAGGAAGTATCTGAAGTAGAAATTCCAAAAGTGTTATTCGAACCCAAGCTCTCTCTGGTGGAATTTACGGTTCATAGTGTTCCATGGTAGGTCCTCGATTCTGGTAAGAGCGATCCCCAATTGTTGATCGTAGTTTGAGAAGATGGCATCGAGTGAGTGTCCGTCCTCCCACTAAGTGTAATTCTTCGTCATTAGGTACAGGTTGATCTACTCAGTGGTCATGGATATTGCCTTCTTTTAGACCACCACTAAAGCTCATTGCTCGAAGTAGTTCGGGTCTATGGTTGTATAGAACTCTTGCACTATCTTACGGTTGGCCCTCTTCGAAAATGAGACATGTGCCTGCCACTTCCTTCGGTGAACTTCAGTAAAAATGGTAATGTGGCCCATTCGTCTAAACTGAAGTCCCTTTCTATAATGATGGGTCGCTTGGAGGTGCCATCGAGTCTCATTTTGAAAATCCCCTTCGAAGTTGGCTCTTTACGTGTGGGACCCTTATCCTTTCGTCTTCGGGATGAATCTCCCTCTCCAAGTTGGACAGCCTTCCTTTTTAGTGCCATATGTGGTTAGAGAAACAAAATGCACCAAAACACTCCACGCAAGTTAGTACTTGGGTTATTGAACCCCCCAATTTAAAATTATATATGTACATCCTAAAAATATGTGTATAGTGTGCTTGTGTATAATCAACAAGTTCATAGGTTTTGCACAGCAAAATATGTGCAAATTTATTTCAATATGTGCATTACCACTTTCTTCAATAACTCTCCCTATCAATCAATTCAATCCACAGCCACACACTCCCAATTTCACATCAAATTGCACAACACATCCTATTCAAGTGTGTGCACCCAATGTATAACTAATGCATCTTAATTGTGTATACCAAATTGTATATTAACAAGTGTGCAATTTGTGCAATTTGTGTGTTCCAATTGAAATGCACACAAGAACCAGATTAGGGCTGTAGAATTGCACACACATTGCATTAGAGCTAATTGAAATGTAATGCACACAAATTGCATTAGAACTACATTACATACAATCAATTCATCACACAATTGTGCACACTAATTTGTATACAATAAGGTTAATCTCTGTGTGTAAGATGTATGTTCCAATTATACAATTATTCAACAATATGTTCCAATTGAATTGCACAACAAGTTTTGCATCATCAAACCATATACAAGCATCAATTCCTCAATGTATATTCTAATTTGCACATCATGGTAACCAAACCCTATCATTCAATCATAACAAGCGTTCATACAACAAATTTTTCAAATGAAAATCATCACACACTTTCAATAGAATAGTGGCAACGCTCACTCATCCAATTTTCAGCCCAAAATAAACCCTAGCACTAAAAGTTTGTGAAATTGACTCAATTATTAAGGGATGTTGGTCGAGATTGGTCCTAGCATGCATATCTAACACATACAACATCAATTGATTCAAAACAACTCACTTTAAATGACAAATTTGAAAAAACCCTAACTGTCACACATTTTGAATGTTCTAGAAGAATTTGACATGATTTTATGATTAAAGGAGAGGGAATTGAGATTACATACCTTTGCTTTGTTGATTCAAGTGTATTAGAGCAAGAATTGAAAGAAGATTTGAGTGATTTGGCGCAAGAAGTTGAGAAAAGTTTGAAAAAGGGTAAAGGCAGTCGTGAAAACGAGAAGTCCTATTTATAGTGGTGGGAGGCTGGCGATTTCTTTTTCGTGGAACAAAGCCGCGAGGATCAATTTTTTGGCATGTTAGGTTTTTGGTTTGTCTTGGCATATATTCCATAACAAAACGATATTTTCTTATATTGTTTAATGGTCTTAGATTTGATGATTCAAAGCTTCAAAGAAAGACTTGGCAACAACTCATGCAAGATGGAGTCTTTAAAGAGAAATGTGCTTAGTTGCACAATAAAGGTAATTTAGACCTCATTCCTCTTACAGGGCTTAGGTACACATACACATGGCACTCATATGTGTCCTTGCATGATTTCACAACATTGGTATAATGCTCACACACACTTGGTAATGTATGCACATGCATTAGATTTAATTTGATAAACACTGTAAATTGCATGTTCTAGGACTATGTCTAGGAAATGGCATACATGTGTGACTTTGTGTTTATTTTTTTTTGTTTTATTAATTTCAGACTTGAACATGATCTCTTATGATTCCTTATTGAGTCCCAGTCATTTCGGTTACTCATTCATTAGGTTTAGAGTCCAAATGATGTAGCTACTCTACTTTACATTCTCATTTGTTGTCTTTGTTGTGTGTGAGGGAGTCACAATTTATAATCCAATGACAAATTGGAAATCAGAGTTTGGAGGTCCGGATACGGTTGAAGAACGCGAGAGGAGCAAGCGTGGCCAACGACCAAGCTTGGAGTCCATGTGTGAGCCATGTGTGAGCCATGTGTGGCACATGGCCAGACCAGCCCTCTTCCCACATGTGCCACACGTGCAACTGACATGGCTACCTCTGATTAGTCCTTGTTTTCCCTCTCTTGAATCTTTTTAAAAGCTCTCCATTCCCTCCCATTTCATTCAAGAAGAAAATTAGAATTTCATATGTGTAGAATTTTCTCTCAACTTTTTCTCACCTTCCAAACACCATAACTTTCTCATATGAAGTCAGAATTGAGTGATTCAAGTTGGATATTGTTCGTAATCAAGTGCTCTATCTCTTTCAAGTGGTCTTGCAGGTATTTGATCAATTTGTTTTAATGGTTCTAGACAGAAAACCGAACCAGCTCGTGATCTTTAGGTAGTTGGCATATCTTTAAGATTTCTTCTTTTATAACCTTCAATTTTCTTGTGGTTTCTTCTTCTATATGTATGTATATGTATGGTGAATGCTATTGATAAAGATATCTTCATAATCAAACCTAATCAAAAGTCTATTTAGAGACATATGTGAACTGGTTTCTAGGATTCTAGGTTTTTCACATGATTGAGAGTTGTATTGTGATTAGTTTGATATCTAGGATTATTTGTGACTTGATTGAATCATTCTATGTTTAATAATCCTTGAAATGTGCTTCGATCCTTTTATTGATAAAATCTAGGATTAATGCTTGTGTATGTGTTTTGAGAGCCATCTAGGATTTAATTAAATTATCATTATATCCTTACTCTAAATCTTTAGCTAGAATATTCTTTGAATACATTTTATGATTCTAGCATTTTTATGTATGTTTGTAACATCTTGAATATGTGCTTCATGAACATGATTTATTCAAGCGTTATGTGTGTGAATGAAACTAGAAGCTAATTGTGTTAGGTGTTTTTCACATGCTCTAGGTTTAATTCATATTTTGCATCTAGACTATTTTACTTGTGTTTTCACGTGTTTAGGTCTAGTTGTTCCATGGAATGTATCGATCACATGTTCTATGTTGTATTGCTTGTTTGAATCATTTGCATTCACATGATCACACTAGGAAGTCCTTGTAAAAGGCATGAAGTCTTGACTAAGACAATGCGTCCGGATAGTCAAACAAGGAAGACTTGGTTAGGACAATGCGTTCAGATAACCGAGTAAGGAGACTTAACTAGAGTCATGAGGACTTGGATAGTTAAGCAAGAAGTCATGGCTAGGATCGGAAAGGTCCGGATAGCTATGCAAGGGAGGCTCTCTAGAGGCATGAGTGCCTTGGATAGAGAGTTGGCTACATTATTGGTAGGCCTAGGCATATGGATAGACATAGACTCTAATAGAGCAGGATACATGGGATGTGTATGCACTCTTGAGAAATTTCTAATCTTCCATCGATGTTGGTTTGGTATGTTATTCAATATACGGTAGCTCCACATCATTGAGGGATTTCATACTTTCCAATAGGGTTGGGTAGATATAGACTCCAATAGGAAGTAGATCTAGGTTAGTCATTTTTAAGGAATTTCTAATATATCATCCAATATATATGGTGCCCAATGATTGTAGTTCAACCCGTGGATATTTTCTCCTTGGAGGTTTTACCACGTTAAAAAAATCTCATGTGTCAATTCTTTCTATCTCTTTTTTATATATGATTATGTGTATGTTTTAATCTTGTAGTACAATCTTCACTTGTGATGTATTTGGAAACAAGATTTTGTTAAGTGTGAGATGTAAGCACATCATGCTAATCAAAGTTGTAAATATAATTCTTTTGTATATTGACTTATTTGTGTATAGTCATTTATTGATTAGTACTTGTACATATTGGACATAATTATAAATACAAGTATTCTTTATTTTAGTTTTAATATATTTCTTTCACTAGCAAGTTGTAGAGTTTTACTAAGTGTACTTACATTGTAATATTCAAAGTACAACTTGTGAAATTTGATCTTTATTGGATATCTTGTATATGAGATACATTGTCTATTGTTATATGTTTTTGTAGACTAAAGGTGGTGAATTGAGCATATATGTGTTAATTGTTTTCTCATAAAAATCATGTTAAATATTAATTTGTATGTTCATCACGGTTTTGATATAAGTCACGAAAGAGTTTTTAAAATTAGAGTGTCAACCTATTCACCCCCCCCCCCCCTCCTAGATTGTTTAGTATAACCTTGTAGGTATTTTCACTGCCAAAACGCAGCATTTTACCATCGAAGGGTTACCGCGGGTTCATATCCAGCGGGTTTATTTCCATGGATAGAACCCGTGGGGTTGCTTTCCCACTCAACAACCTCTTTCCTTCCTTCCTCGGGAATATTTCCACATAATCAAACCTCGTGAGAATCCTCTTCAGAATTCCCGCAGGTTCAGGCTTTCTGGTGTAGGGAAAAATAAACAAATAAAAGTGTTACACGCAGCGGAAGCGATACTAAAGACGATTTAGTGACTTTTAAAATTTTTCCTTTATGAACCTTAAACCCTTTTAATCAATAAACATGCATATATATCAACAAAAGTAAATTACCTCTTGTCGCGTGATCCGATTGACTTACGTCGATGGTAATCCGCAAGACCTTCAATCCGAGCACGAACGTGGATCACCTAGGAGCGTGGTCTCCCTTTCCTTTGAATTGCAAACCTGTGAATGGACCAAACAAATACTTTCTTTTCTTTGTTAGTCACAAAACAATCAAAAGAATGTCAAAATTATTCCGGTCACTTTTGAGTTCACAATCTTATGATCGAAACTCGCGTGAACCTAGATCGATATCGTATACACAAGCTTATTGATGTTTAAGCAATTGTATACTATCAAAGAATAATTTTTCACTCCTTTTTGTCTCTCTAGAATAAAAACTCTCTTAGAATTAAGAAGAAGAAGAAAGAAAATAAAAACTCAAGCACCAATTAATTGATGTGGCCGCACCCTATAAGAACATATATATAGGTTGGCCGAATTTTTCTTCTTTTTCCTTTAGGGTTGCCGAATTCTATGTAGTATCTAATTAGGGTTGGCCGAATTTCATCATGTCACTTATATAGGGTGACTTTTATTCAACCCTAATTCTTTTTAACTTTATAGACTTCAAACCCTAATCCAACTCTTTTATTTTTATTCTTTTATTTGACTAAATAAAAAAAAAAACTCCTTATTTGATTAAATAAATAATACTAATTTATTTATTTACTTATCAAACAAGTCTTTTACTTTTAGGAAAGATTTGTTTCTTTAATTAAACAATTAAACAATTAATCAATAAATCAATTAATTCTTATTTAATTAAAACAAATGAAACAAAATAATATTTTTAGGTCAAAACCTTAACCTAGCCGCCCCACTTATATATAAGATGGGCCTAATATTATTTTCCTATTTCATTTAATCCATTGGACTTTAAATAAAAAAGCCCACATGTGAACCAGACCCATTCTTACTAAAAGAAACAAGCCCACATGTCTTTCATTAATATATTAATATAATTGAGCAGCCCATTACTTAAATAATGTGCAAATTATATTCTTAATATATTAAATGCAATTCTAGATGGACCCTTAAATTGGTCCGGTAGAATATATCAAGTGATCCATGCAAGTCCGTGTGGATTGGGGATCTTGGCGGGCCATCTAAATTTAAGCTTCAATAGACATAACCTAATCACAATCAACAAATGATTCACTTAGGTCCGATCCATTAATTTTAACTCATTCCACTAAAGAGCTAAAACTGAACTCTTAAATAAAGATAGAAAAGGAAGATGCTCCTCATTCATACCCTAGACAATCATATTGGAGATAGTGTATCCTCGTGATTAATATCAGTAATCGCCAAGAGTTCATAGACCGCCTATAACTCTCCAAGTTACCATATTTACTCATATGACCACGTTTTGAACTTGGATATTTTGACTTGTCCAGAAGCCATGTTTTCAATAGACACTATTGAAAACTCAACGTTGAGATTTAATATCCAATTACCTCAAAACATCCATATGATGATATTATACTCTCATTTAATTAAATGGAGCCACGATGTCCATATCTATAAATGAAGTCCTCTATCGATTAACAAATGAATATCACCAAACTATCGAGGATAGACTATGCGATATAATCGTACTCATTGATAACTCAAATGATATCACTTGCAACCATAAGTCCATCATTTATCTCAGGATTAAGATAGACTCTCCGATTGTCCTGATAATGAAAAGACTATTATCTATTGACGGTTCTAGATAAAGCTTTTCATTGTGATCCAGTTCAATGCACCCAGTGCACTAGATCCTTTTGCTCGAAGACACTCCGATGATTTTAGACTCATCATATCTCATTTGATCCCACTCAAATGCTAGCAAAAGAATTCTACAACTTTAACAAGATAAAGGTGCCCAACCTTTAACTTAAGTTGTGAACAATATTCAAGACTAACTAAAGAATTGTGTCTACCACATACATATCCAGATGTACGAACAATTCTTCTTTTCCCATAGTCTTTAGACCTTATGATTATTTACTTTGACAATTACAATACAAACTATAAATGCTATACGATTTGTTAAACCAGAAATCCCTTTATTAATATGAAAAAGATTGTTAATTACAACATTACACTCTTGCTATTGAGCATAATCCTAACATCTGGTTCATGGGAAAAATCCCGCTGGTTAGAACTAGCTGAATACCCTAAAATTTTGCCACGACTTCCATGCATTCTGGTCCATAGGAAATTTCCAACTGAGATGAATCCGTGAATTTTGCATGATTCCCGTGACTTTTGGTCGTTCTGTCTGGCTAGATAATTCCATCGGTACGAACTCGCCAAGCTTCCTCACTTCTTGTATCCATCTCCGCAGATTCACCTATTTTGGTTCACTGGACAATTTCCACAGACAAAACCGTGGAAATGGATTACACTCTTTTTTTAGGCCTGGTTGGTTCCCTTTCCTTCAATCTCCTAGTACCTGCATATCATAACACAAACACACACAAACATACCACATACATATCCTACATTGATCAATTTATTCTAAAAGCTTAATGAATTGTAGAGGTCCAAACCCCCAAACCTATCTTTTTTTCACTCAATTACCTTAAAATGAATCATGAAGTACTTTAGGCACAAAGAGATAGAATATGGTGTTTAAAACTCCTACACTACACCTTAAAGCAAAAACAAACTATTTACAATGCCAATTATGTATAATGCATTGCAATGCACAAGTGCTTGCTAATTGTGTCTTTGATGTTCAATGCATGCACACTTAGACAAACATTACAACAACCACATTCTCAAGCGGGTGGCTCAACCACCACATACCCTTTGTCTCTCTTTTTAACCTAAAGGGGTCCTTTTTCCACTAATCCCTTCCAGCTTTTATTTTTCAACCTAAATGAATTTGACAATAGTTTTGGGAATTAGGGTGTGAATTTTCTTAACATGCTATCTTTTGTTTAGGCAATGTGGCATATCCTATGGCAGTAATGACAAGTGAGAATGAAAGTAGAAAATGTACCTCTCATTGTAGTCCATTGAGGTTGAATGTTATTCTTCCTACTTAGCCTCGGCCTTGGTTTCTGAGCAAAAGGTTTGGTCTCCTCTTGAGATACTTACATTCTTGGACTTGACCTGAGTGCCAATCTTTGGCATAGCAAGTTCAACTTGATTCTCCCTATCCTTTTTCCTCAAGATCTCTTCCTCTATGATCTTCATCTTATCTTCAAAATCTCTCTTCAAGGACTCATTTCTTTCCCCAAACTCATCTTTTACTAGGGAGAAATCATCCTCAATCTTGTCCTGGAAGGCATAGTTTTCCTCTTGAGCTTCGTCAAGCTTAGTTGTCAACTCGAAGTTTTTCTCCACCAACTCCCGATTTTCTTCCTTGAGTTTAGCTACGGTGTCTTCGTAGCATGATGAGTCATGCTCTAAGAGAGAGGTTTGGTTAGTCACCTTACAGTGAGCAAGTGCTATGTACTGCCCTAGAATGGAGTGAGGTTCATCCTCATTTTCAGCACTTCCAATGTTGAAACAATCACCACCCTTGACTGGGTTTTTCATGCTTTCAAACACTTCGAATTATGCTGTTTGACCTAAGACTGTCAAGGAAAGCCGTCCCTTGTGGACATCTATGATTGCCTTAACGGTTGACATGAAAGGTCGCCCTAGCAATATCAACATCTCCTTAGCCTTAGAAGAATGACTCTCCATCTCTATAATCACAAAGTCAGCTGGGGATGATCAATTCTCCCACCCTGACTAAAACATCCTCGACCACCCCTGTTAGGTGTCTCATCGAGCAGTCGGCTAAAATCAACTCCATGGTAGTCGGTTTCTATCCCTCTAATCCTAAATCTTTAAATAATGCGTAAGGCATTAGATTGATTGCAGCTCATGGATCAAGCATAGCCTTTTCCTTCCGAGTTTCACCCACAAATATGGCAATCATGAAACTTCTTGGATCCTTTATCTTAGATGGCAATGTCGTTTCCATGGCTACATTTGCTTCTGAAATTCCCTAGAGATGTAGTGTATATTATACCTAGAGGCGGGGTGAATAGGTGTATTCTCAATTTCTTCCAACTTCAAAATTTACATATTACAAGAATGAAATGTAAACTTGATATGATTTAACAATTGTATAGTGTGAGTCAATACATGTAAAAATTAATATACAAGAGATACCATCAATACATGATATGGAAGATAATAAAAAGTAAAGTGAAAATGAACACAAGTATTTTTATGTGGTAAACCTCAAAGAGGAAAGATCTACGGAATGAATAACCACAACCACCGGCAAAGCAATCCACTATATGAAAAGGACTTACACACTCAAGGCTATCAACAAGTGATATCTACCCTAAGCTATCAACTTCTAATCTATCCTCAAGGCCTAGTGAACCACCTAGTCTACTCTCTATCCAAGATGTGTCCTACACCTCTAGAGAGCAACTTTTTATCCAAGACTCTCAAGCCTCTAGAATGATTTCCTTGCTTAGCAATCTAGATCACAAATGATCCTAGTCAAGCTTCCCTAGCTCAACCATCTGGAGTACCAAACTCCTAGCTAAGACTTTTGCTCAGTTATCTGGATCCTCTTGATCGTAACTAAGTCTTTGTGCTTGGCTATCCGGAACACTTTCCTAGCCAAGTCTTCTTGCTAAAATCAATGCTTCACTCACCTTAACAAGAGACTTCAACATTTCCTCAAGACAATGATCTATGTGATGTAAATGATGCAAACACAAGACAAATTAAGCAAGATGATCAATCAAACTCTATGAACATGCTTAGATATATTCTAGGACATGCTTTCAACAAACAATCACAAATGTATCTAGAAATCAAGACATGTATATCAATAAGAACAAGATGAGAATATTCAATATATCACAAAAACCTTA
Source organism: Acer negundo (assembly GCA_035582765.1). NCBI lineage: Eukaryota > Viridiplantae > Streptophyta > Magnoliopsida > Sapindales > Sapindaceae > Acer > Acer negundo. The sequence continues at coordinate 17,350,164 of CM069236.1, read as the reverse complement.
GTTCTTAGATCATGAAATTAAACCTAGAAATTAAACCTAGAAATTATCATGAAGCACATCACATATAACATTTGTAGAATCAATTTCAAGTTAAATCAAGTTTAGCAAATATATGTTCAAGAGAAATCAAAGCTAAAACTCAATAAACAAATGATCAAAAACCCTTAGGATATGATCTAACATCATTCTTACCACAAATTATCTATCAAATAAGAAGATTAAAAGAGATGATCAAAGAGAAAGTGACAAGAAGAAGTTTCACACACAAAATTGAAACTCGGACTGAAGAACAGCTTTTTGTGAATAATCATGAATTAATTTGACTCCAAATATGCTCGAGGTTTGTAGCTCTCTTCAAGACCAATAATTTTAGTTTTTGGATCACTTGATTTCGAGTTCTTATGAGAGAGTTATGATCAAAATAAGAAAACTAAAATTGAGAGAAAATTTCTAATTTCATTTTTTTCAAATTTTCTACACTTAATGTTTAGAGGGAATGATGAGAGCATTTGAAAGAATTCAAGGGAGGGAAAAAATAGACAAATCACAGGCTGCCATGTCACCTCCATGTGTGGGGAACGTGTGCCACACGTGGGCAGAGAGGCATCCCAGCCATGTGGCACATGTGGCACACAAAGGTTTGCCTTTGGCCAATCTCGCTCCTCTCGTGCACCTCTCGCGGTCTTCGGTCGTATTCGAGCCTCAGAACTCCGATTTTGAATCTATCTTCGGATTATAAATCGTGACTCCCTCACACACAATGATAACTACAAAAATTTGCAAAAAGATTGAGAATTCATCTAGGAAAACGACGGCGAAGACAACTCAACGAATGAGAACGCAAAGTAGCGTAGCTACATCTCTTGGACTCGAAACCTAATGAATGAGTAACCGAAATGACCGGGACTCAATAAAGAATCATATGAGATCATGTTCAAGTCCAAATTACAAAAAAAAAATTAAAAAAAAAAAAATAAAAAAAAAACATAAACAAATAAACACAATGTCACACAAGTATGCCAAATTCAAGTGATTGTCACGAAACATGCAATTATACAATGTTTGTCTATATGAGACCAATGCATGAGTATACTTAAATGTGTGTGAATGTGTTATACCAAATGTTTGCACAACAATGCAGAGACACATATGAATGAACAGTGTGTGTGTGCGCTTACACCTTGCAAGAGGAAGAAAAAACTTGATACATTAGCATCCAAGTGTGCGATGTTCTCCTTGAAAACGATATTTGCAAAAAACGTCGCTTTTAAGCTTTGAAGCTTCTTTTCACCAAGAACCACCTATGCAACACTTATTTCAAATATAGAGATTTTTGTAATGGAATCAAGCCAATACAAATCAAGGATCTTACAATCTCCCCATTTGGCTATTCCATGGCAAAACCCTATCCTCACCATACATTGTTCACTCCAATAAACTCAATGTTGATAGCATTCTCTCATCCTCACATTACAAAGAGATCCCTAGACTAAAAGGTCTTCAAGTCTTATTGAGTCTTCAAGAATCCCTTATTTGAACTTCAAAGTACCTATGAGAAAAGAAGCAAACCAATAAAAGATCTTCTTCCAAAGAAGAATGGTGAGAAATGATACGAAAAAACAAACAAGAATTACCCTTATCTCAACCAAACGCTTTATCTTAAATAAATGTTCTCGTTAAAGCTTTCCCTAATCTCCTTACCCTTTTTAAGCAAGAATTCTTTTCTCCTCCTTAAGACAATGTCTCAATTAAGCACAAAGAGGAACAAAACTCACACATTTGAACATTTCTCCACACATGGTGAGGTATACATTTTTTTCTCCCCTATATCCAACATGGATTTCCCTATATCAAACATGGTGAGGTATACACTTTCTCCCCCTTTTTGTCAAGGAATAGACAAAGGAACACAAGAGATAAAAGACAAGATATTAAGTAAACAAATCGTATAGAAAGCGAAGTTGAATAAACTAAAGCTCCCCCTTAACATATGCTCCACATATTATCATCAAGTAGATTTGTTCACAAGGGACTCACACATTCACACATTCAAGCAATAAGAGAAAATATTTCATCACTTTTCAAAGTTCAAGAGAGAATCATAGATTTTCATTTATCTCTCAAAAATATTCTCACATTGCTAATGAATCAAGCACATAAGCAAAATGTGTGTGTGTGTGAATGCTTCTCACATATATAGTAGGAGTAATTATGATTTCAACATGCAAACAATTTCCACACCTATCCAACTAAAGCATTTCCAAAAATAGGTCAAACTGATATTCTTCCGAGTTTTTTTGCTTTAAAAGAATAGATATCATCATTTGAGCGTGTGTGTGCATGTGGCTCGTTTACTCATTTCTATTTGACAACCCGAGCATTTCATAATTTTCAACTATACATCGATAAGCCTTATATTTTACATTTCTTTTAGGCTTAGAATCAAAGATATTTTTAAATGATTCTTTTCAACACTTCTTTGATTTTTCTAACAAAAAAACATAGCGGCTTTCACTCATCACAATGGCGTAGCCCTTTCCTACATTGGGTGGCTTCACAACTAAGGTGTGTAGCCTTTTCCATGAGGGTGCTCGTTGAATACTATGTAGAGCCGAAGCAAAATGGATACATACCATAGGTCATCTATCATGTACTAAGCACTAGGCTTCTAGATGCATCCATAATCTACATACTTTCAACCACATATACTCAAAACACTAAAACATGTAAGAGAAGCATTTGTGCACTTTTCAAAAATAAGATTTTCAAGCTTAAGTGCATGATCAAAAAACAATAAAAGATACTTGTTTAAGATCATTACTTCTCAAGTGAGTAGTTCTCTAATATATTCATATTCAAGTAAGTTTTGCTCATTAAGCCACTCACAATCACATAAAGACAGCAATCAACACAAATCATGCCGATGGACATTCTAAGAGTTTTAAACCTCTCTTTGTCCAAGGGCTTTGTGAACAAGTCCACAAGTTGATTTTTAGTAGGCATATGCTCTAGACTAACAATTGAATGTTCAACTAGGTATCTAATAAAATGATGCATGATATCTATGTGCTTTATGCATGAGTGTTGAACCGGATTTTTAGAGATGTTAATGGCACTTAAATTATCACAATAAAGTGTCATTTTTCCTTGTTCTATCTCATAATCTTTAAAGATTTGTTTCATCCAAAGCAATTGTGTGCATGCACTTCCGACCGCCATGTACTTGGCTTCGGAAGAGGAAAGGGAAACGGAATTTTGTTTTTACTTGACCAAGAAACTAAGTTATTCCCAACATAAAAGCAACCGTCAAATGTGCTTTTTGTTAGGATTATGCTCAATAGCAAGAGTGTAATAATGTAATTGACAATCTTTTCATATTAATTAAGTGATTTCTGATTTAACAAATCTTATAGCATTTATAGTTTAAATATTATAATTGTCAAAGTAAATAATCATATGGTCAAAAGACTATGAGATATAAAGAATTGTCCGTACATCTGAATATGTATGAGGTAGACACAATTCTTTAGTTAGTCTTGAATATTGTTTACAACTTAAGATAAAGGTTGGGCACCTTTACCTTGTTAAAGTTGTAGATTCTTTTGCTAGCATTTGAGTGGGATAAAATGAGATATGATGAGTCTAAAATCATCAAAGTGTCTTTGAGTAAAAGAATCTAGTGCACTAAGTGCATTGAATAGGATCACAATGAAATATTTTATCTAGAATCATCAGTAGATAAAAAAATTTTATTATGAGGACAATCGGAGAGTCTATCTTAATCCTGAGATGAATGATGGACTTATGGTTGCAAGTGTTATCATTTGAGTTATCAATGAGTACGATTATATAGCATAGTCTATCATCGATAGTTTGGTGATAGTCATTTGTTAATCGATAGAGAACTTTATTTATAGATATGGACATCGTGGCTCCATTTGATAAAATGAGAGTATAATATTATCATATGAATGTTTTGAGGTATTGGATATTAAATCTTAACATTAAGTTTTCGATAGTGACTATTGAAACATTGCTTCTGGACAAGTCAAAATATCCAGGTTCAAAATGTGGTCATATGAGTAAATATGGTAACTATGAGAGATATAGGCGGTCTATGAGCTCTTGACGATTACTGATATTATTCACGAGGATACACTATCTCCAATAAGATTGTCTAGGGTTTGAATGAGAAACATTTACTTGTTCTATCTTTATTTAAGAGTACAATTTTAGCTCTTTAGTAGAATGAGCTAAAATTAATATATCGGACCTAAGTGAATCATTTGTTGATTGTGATTGGGTAATGTGTATTGAAGCTTAAATTTAAATAGCCCGCCAAGATCCTCAATCCACATGGACTTGCATAGATCACTTGATATATTGTACCGGACCAATTATGGGTCCAACTATAATTGTATTTAATACATTAAGAATATAATTTGCACATTATTTATTTAATGAGTAGTTAAATTATATTAATGTATTAATGAAAGGCATGTGGGCTTGTTTCTTTTAGTAATAATGGGTCTAATGGATTTAATAAAATGGAAAAATAATATATAAGCCCATATACATAGTTTGGGCGGCAAGGTTAATTTTATTAGCCTAAAATATTGTTTTATTTTATTATTTAATTAAATGGGAATTAATTAATTTATTAATTAATTATTTAATTAGAAATCAAAATCTTTTTCTGACTAGGAAATATGTTTCTTAGTATTATACTATTGTTGGTAGTATAATAAATATTAAAGACTTCATTTGATAAGTTGATAAATAAAAGAAATATATTTATCTAGTCAAATTAAGAAGTCTTTGATATAGTCACAAATACACTAAAGAGTTGGATTATGTTTAGAATTCTAGAGAAATCTACCTAAGGTTAGGATTTAGGTCAAAAGGCATAAATCCTATATGGTAGAAGATTTCGGCCACTATTTGTCATATATGGAAATAAGAATTCGTGCGCAATATATATTTTATACAGGCAAGAAGAATTCAACTATATATATTATATATTTGGAATGAAGAATTTGTCTTATATGGAATGAGAATTCGTGCAGGCAAGAAGAATTCGACTATATATAGAATTTATATGGCAAGTTGAATTCTAATATATAAATATATATTATTTTATTTTATATGGCAAGAATAGGGAATTCGTGATATATATAATTTATATTGAGCAAGGAATTCGCCCAACAATTCGCCCAACATATACATATGAGATTGATTAAGGGATCCGTGCGATATAGATATTATATTTGAAAGAATTCGACCACCCTAATAAGGTTTTCATGAGAGTTATTTTTCTTGAGCTTGAAAAATAGAATCCATCTTTTAGACTAGCGTGAGAAATTTCGGCTAAAGAGAGAAAGTGAGGAAAACGTTTTTTATTTTGACAGTGCTTGATAATGCACTAGTAGCTTTTACATCAAAAGGTTTTGTGCACAACTTCGAATTAGGTTCACGTAAATTTTGATCAATAGATTGATAATTCAAAAGTGACCGGAACGTTCTTTGTGATCTCTTGGAAGTTTTGTGACTAACGAAAAAAAAAAGTTTTTGTTATCCATCCTCAGGTACTCAATTCAAAGAAAGAGAGACCACGCTCCTAGGTGATCCACGTTCATGATTGAATTGGAAGATCTTACGGATTACCATTGACGCAAAGTCAATTGGATCACGCAACAAAGGTACGGTACTTTTGTTTATATGTTAATTTAATCAAGGGTTAAGGTTCATCTATTAAAAGGGAAAAATTTTTGTTATATACTAACCTAATTTTTCGCATTCCGCTGTGCGTATAAAACCATTTTTCCCTATACTTTTACGGTCATCTACGTTCCCCTCCCAATCAGTATCACAATAGCCTACTAGGATACCATTAGTGTCAAATGAATATAATAGACCAAGACTATGAGTTCCCTTGACATATCTAATGATCCTCTTAACGGCTTTCAAGTGTGATTCTTTTGGATTTGCTTGAAATCTAGCACACAAGCTTACACTAAAGCAAATGTCTGGTCTACTAGCCATTAGGTAAAGTAGACTACCTATCATGCTTCTATAGAGGCTTTGGTCAACACTCTTCCCCTTTTCATCTTTGTCAAGTTTAAGGGTAGTACTCATGGGTGTTTCAAAGTCTTTTCCATTTTCTAGGCCAAACCTCTTAACTAGGTTTCTAGCATACTTAGATTATTTCAACATAATGCCCATGCCAGTTTGCTTCACTTGCATCCCTAGAAAATAATTCAACTCACCCACCATACTCATTTCAAACTCACTTGACATAACACTTACAAATTCATCAACCTTGGATTTATCAGTAGACCCAAAATTTATGTCATCAATATATATTTGTGCAACAAAAATATCATAATCATGATGTTTGATAAACAATGTTCTATCAATGTCACCTCTCTTATAATGGTTGTCAATAAGATATTGAGTCAACTTATCATATCAAGCTCTTAGAGCTTGCTTAAGGCTATAGAGAGCCTTTTTCAATTTAAACACATGATTAATCTACAAAACCTTTAGATTATTCAACATACACTTCTTCTTGAAGGTATCCATTAAGGAAAGCACTTTTGACATCCATTTGAATTAATTCGAACTTTTTAACACAAGCAATGGACAACAAAAGTCTAATAGACTCGAGACATGCAACCGGTGCAAATGTCTCATCAAAGTCTACACCCTCAACTTAAGTGTAGCCTTAAGCCACTAGCCTAGTTTTATTCCTCACAATCTTGCCACTTTCATCTGTCTTATTCTTAAACACCCACTTAGTACCAATTACGTTTGTGTCTTTTGGCCTAGGAACTAAAGACCACACTTCATTCCTCTCAAATTGATTTAATTCTTCTTGCATAGTCCCAACCCAATATTCATCAACAATAGATTCATTAATATTTTTGGGTTCAATCTGAGAAGTGTAGCAAGTATATGAAATTTCGTTAGCTATTTGATTTCTAGTTATAACCCCTTTATTTAAATCACCTATGATGTCTTCTTGATAGTGTGAGTTTATAATTCTATAATGAGAACGTTCAACAACTTGATCATTTTGTTGGTTATCAATTAAAGTATTTTCATTCTCTAGACTGTCTACTTCATCAACACTATCATTTTCATCATTTTGACTAGTTTCACTACTAGCTATATCAATAAGTGTATTAGTGTCATTCAAAATGTTTCCGTTAGGTTCATTGACACCATTACCATCACATATATCAAGCATGCTAAGGTCATCTATCTTCACATTGATAGACTCCATAATAGTTTTAGTAGTCAAATTGAAAACGCTATATGCACGACTATTAATAGTATACCCTAGAAAGAGACCAACATCACTTTTAACATCAAACTTTCCTAAGTGATCTATATCATTCAAAATGTAACACTTACTCCCAAAAGTGTGGAAGTAACATACATTGGGCTTCTTGCCCTTCCATAGCTCATAAGACGTTAGTTTTGTGCCGAGCCTCCTAAATACTCTATTCGACACATAACCTGCAGTATTGACCGCTTCGACTCATAGGTTTCTAGGGATTTTCTTGCTATTGAGCATGGCCATATCCATCTCTTGCAAGACTCGATTCTTTCTCTCAACAATACCATTTTGTTGAGGAGTTCTAGGTGTGGAGAACTCATAAGAAATCCCTAACCCATCACCAAAATAACTAAATTTGGCATTTTTGAATTCCGTCACATGATCACTCCTAATGCGACATATTTTCTTGATATCAAGACCTTTTTCATTTTGAACTTGATTACAAAACTTATTGAAGTAAAGTAATCAAAAGCCTCGGTCTTGTTTCTAAGAAAATAAACCCAAGTAAACCTAGAGTAGTCATCAACTCACACAAAAATGTACTTTTTGCCATTGATCCTCTCGGTTTGAATTGGCCCCATTAGGTCCATATGCACAAGTTCTAAAGGTCTCTTGGTAGCTATGTATGAATTCTTCTTGTGATGCGTTTTGGTTTGTTTACCTAATTGGCAAGGTTCACAAACAATATCTAATTTTTTACCAAGATTGGGAAGACCTCTAACAATGCCTAATGTTTCAAGCTTCTTTAAATCTTTAAAGTTCATGTGGCCCAAACGTTGATGTCACAAGTCAAGCTTATTGCACTCATGTGCAATGTTGCAAGTTAGAGGGTCTATCTCAAGACAATAGCAATTGTCTATACACCTTTTGACTTTTAGGACAACATTGCCCTTTTTATCAATTATAGTGCACACACCTTTGTTAAAGCTAACTTCCTTAAAAATTTCACACAAGTGAGTGATGCTTATAAAGTTAGCTTATAACCTAACAACATACAAAGTATTGCGAAGTTTAGGCAATCCGGGGATACAAATTGTTCCCTTGCCTAGAACTTGCTTTTTGGTACCATCACCAAAAGTAACCAAATCTCCACCTTTAAAACAATATTCTTAAAGAACTCTTTATTCCCTGTCATATTCCTAGAGCAACCGCTATCTAGGTACCAAGAATAGGAGGAGTTGGCTCTTAAAGAATATTTTGCAACTAGACATATAGGTGTGTCTTTTCTAACCCACACACTCTTCACAATACGTCTCCCACTCTTACCACTAACATGCTTTAACTCAATGTTAGACTTTTTATCATGCACCTTCACCTCATTGGTCACATTTTCAAAATATCAAAGAAAGCAATATCAACTTTCTTATACATGGTAGAGTGAGGCACAACACAAGATTTAGCAAGCAAATCTTCAACAATTTTCTTCACAACATGCTTTTCCAAAGTCTTCCTTGGTCTATTTCTATATCTATACATGGATGATTGCCTAGGTCCATTCAAAGACATATCATGATAAGCATTATCAAGTTTGCATTTCTCAATGTATTTAAAGCATTTAGGTCTAATATGTCCTACCATATTACAATGATGACATATAGGTATAAATTCTAGAATTTTACCATTTGCATTTGCTTCCAAAGCATTTGGTCTTCTCACAACTCTACCTCTTTGAAATCCAACCTTTGATGCTCCACCTCTTGCGATAGAGGTTGTTGCTCCTTAACTTTGATCTTGTTGTAATCTTCCATTTAACTTCCTTGTTGATATAGAGGCACCTCCGGTAGCTTTCATAGCTTTACCTTTAGAGAAAGTACCTACATTTGTTTCACCACTTGCATTGACAAAAGTAGATTTGTTAGTAGAAAGAGTAATCCTATCATTAACATAATCTAAACCTCTTTTGTCACTAGGATGCTTTCCACTCTTGATGAGAGTTTCTATCTTGCTAGAACTAGATAACATTTTGTTAATCATCTTACTTGCCTCATCAAATTTGTCACTAAGCATCCTATTTTTAATGGCATATTTTTCTAAGATGTTATCACTTTTCCTAACATCTTCACGTGATTTGTATACCATTGCTCATACTTTTTCTCTTGATTTATGTGCTCACTAAGTTTGGTTTAAAGCATGTTTTCTAGCCTTCTAGTACTAATAAGAGAATTATCCATTTGCTCAATTTCTAGCTTCAAGATGCCAAGTTTATCATTACTATCCATTAGGTTTATTTCTAGACTTAGGATCTTGTCTTTAAGTACATTAAAATCTTTTGAGCATAGACCATGATTATCTAGCTTCTTATTGAGGGAAACATTGACTTTGGATAAGCGTTCATTCTCAAGAAAAAGATCATTGATCTTTTTCTCATCTAAGTCAATGGGTTCCACAAAAGAAGCCACATAGGAATACACTTCCATGATCATGACTATATCAAGATAAAAACACAAACACTACAAAGAGAGGATCTATTTAAGTGCATCTAGACACCCGCTCTGATACCAAATGAAATTCCCTAGAGAGATGTAGTGTATAATATACCTAGAAGGGGGTGAATAGGTATCGTCTCCATTTCTTCCAACTTCAAAATTTACGGACTACAAGAATGAAATGTACACTTGATATGATTTCACAATTGTATAGTATGAGTCAACACATGTAAAAATCAATATACAAGAGATACAATCAATACATGATATGGAAGATAATAAAAAGTAAAGCGAAAATGAACACAAGTATTTTTACGTGGTAAACCTCAAAAAGGAAACATCCATAAGTTGAATAACCATACTCGCCGGCAAAGCAATCCACTATATGAAAAGGACTTACACACTCAAGGCTATCAACAAGTGATATCCGCCCTAAGCTATCAACTCATAATCTACCCTCAAGGCCTAGTGAACCACCTAGCCTACTCTCTATCCAAGATGTGTCCTACACCTCTAGAGAGCAACTCCCTATCCAAGGCTCTCAAGCCTCTAGGAAGATTTCCTTGCTTAGCAATCTAGATCACAAATGATCCTACTCAAGCTTCCCTAGCTCAACCATCCAGAGTACCAAACTCATAGCTAATACTTTTGCTTAGTTATCCAGATCCTCTTGATCCTAACTAAGTCTTCATGCTTGGCTATCCAGAACACTTTCCTAGCCAAGTCTTCTTGCTCAAATCAAGGCTTCACTCACCTTAACAAGAGACTTTAACCTTTCCACAAGGCAATGATCTAAGTGATGCAAATGATGCAAACACAAGACAAATAAAGCAAGATGATCAATTAAACTCTATGAACATGCTTAGATATATTCTAGGATATGCTTTCAACAAACAATCACAAATATATCTCGAAATCAACGCATGTATATCAATAAGAACAAGATGAGAATATTCAATATATCACAAAAACCTTAGTTCTTAGATCATGAAATTAAACCTAGAAATTATCATGAAGCACATCACATATAACATTTGTAGAATCAATTTCAAGTTAAATCAAGTTTAGCAAATATATGTTCAAGAGAAATCACAAAGCTAAAACTCAATTAACAAATGATCAAACACCCCTAGGATATGATCTAACATCATTCTTACCACAAATCATCTATCAAATAAGAAGATTAAAAGAGATGATCAACGAGAAAGTGACAAGAACAAGTTTCACATATAAAGTTGAAACTCAGAATAAAGAACAGCTTGTTGCAAACAATCACAAATTCATTTGACTCTGAAAATGCTTGAGGTTTGTATCTCTCTTCAAGACCAACAATTTTGGTTTTTGATCACTTGATTTTGAGTTTGTATGAGAGAGTTATAATCAAAATAAGAAAACAAAAGTTTAGAGAAAATTTCAGATTTCATCTTTTTCAAATTTGGAGAGAATGAGGAAAGCTTTTGAAAGAATTCAGGAGAGAGAAAAAATGGACAAATCAAAGGCTACCACATCACCTTCATGTGTGGGGCACATGTGCCACATGTGGGCAGAGAGGCATCCCAACCATGTGGCACACGTGGCACACAAAGGTTGGCCTTAGGCCAATCTCACTCCTCTCATGCACCTCTCGCATTCTATGGCCGTATTCGGGCTTCGAAACTCTAATTTCTAATCTGTCTTCAGATTACGATTTGTGAATCCCTCACGCACAATGATGACTACAAAAATTTGCAAAAAGGTTTAGAATTCATCTAGGAAAATGACGGTGAAGACAACTCAACGAATGAGAACACAAAGTAGCGTAGCTACATCATTTGGACTCGAAATCTAATGAATGAGTAAACGAAATGACTGGGACTCAATAATGAATCATATGAGATCATGTTCAATTACAAAATACAAAAAACATAAACAAATAAACACAATGTCACACAAGTATTCCAAATTCAAGTGATAGTCACGAAACATGCAATTCTACAATGTTTGTCTATATAAGACCAATGCATGAGCATACTTAAATGTGTGTGAATGTGTTATACCAAATGTTTGCACAATGATTTAGGGACACACATGAATGAATTGTGTGTATGTGTGTGTGTGCGCACGCTTACGCCTTACAAGAGGAAGAAGAAACTTGATACCTTAGCATCCAAGTGTGTGATGTTCCCCTTGAAGATGATATTTGCATTAGACGTCACTTTTAACCTTTGAAGCTTCTTTTCACCAAGAACCACCTAAATAACACTTATTATAAATATAGAGAGTTTTGTAATGGAATCAAGCCAATACAAATCAAGGATCTTACAGCTTCCTTGGAGATCACTATTTTCTCTTAAAATTCCTTTTTCTAGACTTCGAATTCAGTTCCTTGAAGAACTTGGCATAAGCGGGCATCTTTTCAATAGCCTTAAGGAAGAGAAGCCTCACATTCACCTTTGATAAAATGTCGTATATCTCCTTGAAGGCTTGATCTGTCCTTGACTTAGAAGTCTTCTTGGAAATGGAATTGGAGGCACATAGGGATTCTGAGACTTGTGTATCCTAGAGGTGTCCTTGTGACCTACCTTTGGTCCTTTGCTTGTCCCTACCCCTACTTAGGTATTGTTATCTGTAAAGTTCTTAATTTGTATTGGCTTGATTCCATTGCAAAAAACTCTCTATATTTGTAATAGGTGTTGTTTAGCTGGTTCTTGGTGAAAAGAAGCTTCTAAGATTAAAAGCGACGTCGTATGCAAATATCATCTTCAAGAGGAAAAGCACATACATGGATGCTAAGGTATCAAGTTTCTTCCTCCTCTTGCAAGGTGTAAGCGCACACACACACAATTCATTCATGTGTGTCCTTGCATTGTTGTGCAACATTTGGTATAACACATTCACACACATTTAAGTATACTCATGCACTGGTCTCATATAGACAAAAATTGTAGAATTGCATGTTTCGTGACTACCACTTGAATTTGGTATACTTGTGTGATATAGTGTTTACTTTTTTGTGTTTCCTATATTTTGGACTTGAACATGATCTCTTATGATTCCTTATTGAGTCCCAGTCATTTCGGTTACTCATTCATTAGGTTTCGAGTACAAACGATATAGCTATGCTACTTTGCGTTCTCATTCATTGAGTTGTTTTCGTTGTCATTTTCTGAGATGAATTCTCAAACTTTTTCAAAGTCTTATAGTCTTTGTTGTGAGAGAGGGAGTCACATTCATAATCCGAATACGGATTCAAAATCGGAGTTCGGAGGCCCGAATTCGGTCGAAGAACGCGAGAGGAGGTTGCTTGGCCAAAGGCCAAGCAACTATGTCCATATGTGAGCCACATGTGACACACGGCCAAGACAGCCCTCTGTCCACGTGTGCCACACATGGAGGCTGATGTGGCTGCTCTTGATTGGTTGTTTTTCCCTCCTTTGAATTCTTTTAAAAGCTCTCCTCCTTCCCTCCAAACATAACATGAAGAAAATTTGAAAAAGATAAGAGTGCAAAATTTTCTCTCCAATTTTCCCAACTTCCAAACACCATAAATTTCTCATTCGGACTCCTAATTGAGTGATTCAAGTTGGAGAATCTTCATAATCAAGTCCCCTACTTTCTCCAAAATAGTTTGCAGTTTTTTGATAAATTTTTGTGATGGTTCTGCCCTCAAAACCGAAACTGCACGGGATTCCTAGGTATTGAACTAAACTTTGTGATTTCTTCTTTTATGATCTTTAATTACCTAGGGTTTTTCTTCTTCTATATGTATGTGTATGTTTGATGAAAGCTATTAAGAAGGACAGCTTCAAATCAAAGCTAGTCTAGTATAATTAGAGACTTGAATGTGCACTAGTTTTCTAGAATTCTAGTTTTTTACATGTTTGTGAGTTGTATTGTGATTAGCTTGATATCTAGGGTTATTTGTATTTTTATTGACTCAATTTATGATTAATAACCTTAGCATGTGCTTGAATCCTTTTATTGAACAAATCTAGGATTAGCACATTTGATTTTATGTTTAGAGCTAATTAGGATTTAATTGATTATTCATTATATCCTTGCTCTAAATACTTGCTAGAATATTCATTGATCATATTTTGTAAGTCTAGCATTTTTGGTATATGTTTCTAATATCTTGAATAGGTGCTTCATATATATGATTTATTCAAGTGTTAGCTTTGTGAATGAAACTAGGAATCACATGTATTAAGTGTTTCACATGCTCTAGGCTTCAATTCATGTTTTTATGACTAGACAATATTTGACTTGTGTGCTCACATGATTAAGTCTATGTCTACATGATTTGTACTTGATCCATACATTTCATATGTTCATGCATCGTCTTATATGATTACATCACTTGGATTGTTAAACTAGAATATCATACATTGTGTGCTCATTGTCTAATTCTAGTTTCCATAGTTCATATTGATCATATGTCTTATGTTTATTGTGCTTGCATCATTTGCATCACTTAGATCATTGCCATATGAAAAGGTTGAAGTATCTTGTTAAGGTGAGTGAAGCCTTAATTAGAGTAAGAAGACTTAGCTAGGAAAGTGTTCAAGATAGCCAAGCATGAAGTCTTAGTTAGGATTAAGGGGATCTGGATAACTAAGCAAAAGTCTTAGCTAGGAGTGTGATACTCCAAATGGTTGAGCTAGGGAAGCTTGACTAGGATCTTTGTGATCTAAATAACTAAGCAAGAGAATCTTCCTAGAGACATGAGCGTCTTTGATAGGAAGTTGCTTCCTAGAGGTGTTAGACACATTCCGGATAAGAAGTACGCTAGGTGATTCACTAGGCCCAAGGGTAGACTAGGAGTTGATAGTTTAAGATTGATATTATGAGTTGATACCCTTAAGTGTGTAAGTCTTTTTCGTCATAGTGGATTGCTTGCCGGTGGTTGTGGATTCAACCCATAGAATTTTCCTCTTCGGAGGTTTACCACGTAAAAATCAATGTGTCAAATATCTCTATCTCTATCTCCTTATATTTGTATGTATGATTAATATAACTTGTTTAAGATCTTTATTTCCTCACATCCTTGTAAAGAAGTTATTGGTAAAGAAAGAGATGCACACATTATTGGTTGAATCAACATTTGTCTCTTGTATGTTGTAAGTGTTTGAACATTTTATCTTGTAATATTCTATATCAAGTTGTAAAGTTCAACTTAGTGTAATTACATTGTAATATTCAAAGTACAACTTGTGAAATTTACTCTTCATTGAATATACTTGTACATGAGATATATTGTTTCTTGGTATATGTTTTTGTAGATTGAGGGTGGTGAATTGAACATACATGTGTTAATTGTTTTCTCATAACAACCATGTTAAAGGTTAATTTGAATGCTCACCAAGGTTTTGACATAAGTCACGAAAGAGTTTTAAAACTAGTGTGTCAACCTATTCACCCCCACCCCCACACCCCCCTCTAGGTTGTTTAGTATAATCTTATAGGTATTTTTATTATCACTTGGCGCTTCTCTATTTGCTGAAACACTAACAAGATTATCATAAATTTTAGATTGAATTAGGTTAGAAAGTACCATACCACTCCTGAGTACCGTGGCAACTTTGGCTCCTTCCTCTGGCTCACCTGAGCTTCCTTAACTCCTTCATCTGGCTCACCTCAATATATTGACCTATTTGCCTTTCCAGATTCTTGACTACCCCTTCCATAGAGGTCATTCTCATGTGGTTAGAATCATTGGTGTGGTACTGGTTAGTGGCCTTATACTCATTGTCTCTATGGCCGTGTTGGCAACAACGTACGGTTCCTTTCACTTTCCAAGGTTGGGTACTCTGTTGTAGTCTTGGTTGGTATTTTTTAAGTGGTAGCTAGTTGTTGTTGTCGAGCTAAGGTAATGGTTTATTCAAACAACGGTTATTCCCATAGGATAGGTTCGGATGTCTCTTCTAACCCGAATTGTATATGTTGAAGAAAGGATCATCCTGCTGTCTTGACTGTCATGGTGGATATACAACTTTGATTTCCTCCTTTCTATGTGGCATTGGTTTCATAAAGGTATACATGTTCATCCCATGGGTTTCCTTCAAAAAATTTACGCAGCCATCAATGGTTGCTTCCCAAACCTGCTCATAAGACACTCAATGTTTATACTCATCTCACTCATTTGGCTTGCTATCTCTTTACTTACTCATCCTTGATTACCTCAGGTATTTCTCTACTGGGAATTCTGCTCAAGCATCTCGTATTTATCAAATACATACTATGTCATCTTCTCACGAATCGCTCCTCCACACGCGTTATCAACAATCGCTTGTGAGAGCCTCGTCAGTCCATCATAGAATGACCAAACTTGTGACACTAAAGTATACTCGTGGTGAGAGCACTATGCTAAAAGTAACTTGAATCTTCCCCAAGATTCATGAAATGCATCTCCTTCCTTCTCTTGGAAATTGGCTATCATACTCTGTATTTCCTTCGTCTTCCAAGAAGGAAAATACTAGGCGAAAAATTTCTGCTCTATACCACCCCATGTAGTAAGTGATCCTATCGGTAATGCCATTAGCCAATTCTTGGCGTCATTTCTCATACAGTATGAAAAGCATCTCTTGCGTAGGTGATCCTCCGTCAAATTCCTAAGTGGGAATGTGGTTACCACATTATAGTACTCCTTCATAAATTGAAGGCAGTCTTCACCTAGGTCACCACCAAAATGTAGAAGTGTGTTGTATTGCAAGTTTTTCAGCTCATAGTTCCTCTGGGCATCATCCAACAATATAGTCGAAGGATGTGATCCAACGGTAGGCAATGAGAATTCCTCCATCATCCGTTGATCCTGTACTTGTTCTAACCTACTAGAGGTACTGTTAGACGAAGCTAAATCATTATCAAGATTGGATAGTCCTCTGAGATTGTCCATCATTGTAGGTCGCCTAACAATACGATCTATATCTTCAACAAAAGGTTCTAGCAGACTTCCTAAAGATCTTCTTCTGTGCATCAAATAATAACAAGTAACCTGAAAACACACTTACAAGAAACTACCAAAAGGTTAAGTGTTCAAAACAGAAATTTAAATGAAAAAAAAAAAAAACAAAATTATACTAACTAATGTTCTATGAAAGCAAGAACGCTGTCCCCGGCAGCAGGGCCATGAATTTTGTCGTGCCTGAACCGGTTCTACAAAAGCTACGCTATTCTATGTCAGTTATTCTAAAAGGACGCGCGAGTGTTTAACACTTCACAAGTGCACGAGTAGTTCAACTCGTATACAGTGGACGTGTACAGATTATCGTTCCCACGAGACAACAGATTTACATTTAACTAAACTAGAAAGTAATAAGTCTTGTAAATAAAAATATTGCAATGCCAATTAATTAACTAAGGTGATCAAACATTAACTAAACTAATATGAGAATTGATTAAGATTAACAACTACAATTACTTGGTTTAAATTCTAGATTAAAGATTGCTAGGGGAAAGATTCATTCGAGTAATAACCTATTAGCTAATCAATCATTCATTAAGTGCATTCACAATGACCCTAACATGCATCTATTCATGTTAAATTATAAGGCACTAAATCCTTCACTTTAATCACAACCTAAGGTTAGAGGAGTGCATTAAAGGAGGTTTACACAAAGGTGTTAGTAGAGATTATCAAGGTTAATATATCTCTACAACATAGATGGCATGAGAGTCATAAGCATTAATGGTCTTAAATGCATATTGGTTCATCAAGCATATTGTGCATCCAATGAGAGAAAGATGGTTGCAACCACCATCATTCATAAATAGAGTAGTAAGCACACATACAAGCTTGAGGAGTGAAATACACATATATTGATTATATAATAAGGTTATTTACAAGAATTACATCTATCCCCTAACAAAAAGGGTTTTAGTTACACATAGAATAAAAGCAACAAGGAAATACAATTGAAGAAAACATCACTAGTTGGTAACTCTTGTGATGAGGATGTGATCCTCTTTGCAATCCAAGCAACAACTTCTTTTATGCAAACTTGAAATTAACTAATCTAAGGTACCAAAATGGGTGTTTGGTTGCCTAGAAAGTGCCAAGAAAACTAACTTGGTTCTTTCTTTCTAAGAGAATAACTAAAACTAAGTCTAGCTACCTCTAAGTTAATTCTCAGTATGTTCTAAGTATGGCTAACTAGCTATATGTAAGTGGGATTGATGGGGAAGGCCTTTCAAAGACAAGAGAGGGCTTCTTGGTCCTTTCCTAAGACTTCTCAGGCAAATGGATGGGCAAAAGAGTTTATTTGATTGGTTGGAGACAAGATTCGATCCAATTGCAACTCGTCAGAGTGCTCCGTGGGTTTGGTCTGTGACTTTTTCCCTACAGCATGAACCTACAGATGACCTTTCCCTTTCTGTGTGGACTCCTTCCACAACTTTGTTCTCTCCGGGTAGTTGGTCTGAACCCGTTGGACTCTTCAGCGGCTTTGTGCGGCAACATTGTTTCCGTGAGACAGAAGAGCTGAATTCAATGACTTGTCCCATCTTCTCTGCAGCTTTGCTTCTGCTGGTTCTTTCCCGTGGGGTTTTGTGCACAACCCACGAAAGCAAAGTTTCCTCTATTTTTCTGCCTTCTTTTCATTATTTCAAACCCAAATGCCTTTGAAACTCCATTGTCACCTGAAAACACCTATTTATAACATTAAACACATAAAATGCTCGAAAAACAATAAAAAAAACCAAGTAAATGGAGCGCTAAATGTGAACATTTGGAGCGCGATCAAAACTTAAAGAAGCTTGAAAAATGTGGCATTGTTAAAGGTCTACCTAGTCTTGGTAGGAAGCTTTAAGTATTTGTAAACCTTATCAATTAGGGAAACAAACCAAAGTTTCTCACAAGAAGAGCACTTCCATTGCTACCAAGAAGCCTTTATAACTTGTGCACATTAACCTAATGGGACCAATTCAAACCGAGAGCATCAATGGCAAAAAGTACATTTTTGTATTTATTGATGATTTTTCAAGGTTTACATGGGTTTATTTTCTTAGGAACAAGACTAAAGCTTTTGATTACTTCAAGAATTTTTGTAATCAAGTTTAAAATGAAAAAGGTCGTGTTATTAAGAAAATATGTCGCATTGGGAGTGATTATGGGACGGAATTTGAAAATTCCAAGTTTGGTGATTTGTGTGATGGTTCAGGGATATCTCATGAGTTCTCTGCACCTATAACTCCTCAACAAAATGGTGTTGTTAAGAGGAAAACCGTATCTTGCAAGAGATGGCTAAGGTCATGCTCAATAGCAAGAAAGTCCCTAGGAATCTATGGGCCGAAACGGTTAATACTGCTTGTTATGTGTCTAATCGAGTATTTAGGAGGTCCGACACAAACCTAATGTCCTATGAACTTTGGAAGGGCAAGAAGCCGAATTGAAGTTACTTCCACACTTTTAGGAGTAAGTGTTTCATTTTAAATGATAGAGATCACTTAGGAAAGTTTGATGCTAAAAGTGATGTTGGTCTCTTTCTGGGTATGCTATTAATAGTCGTCGTATAGAGTTTTTAACTTAACTACAAAGACTATTATAGAGTCTATCAATTTGAAGATAGATGATTTTAGCATGCTTGATTTATGTGTAAGTGATAATGTCAATGAACCTAAAAAAATCTTTTTGGTGACACTAATGCACATATTGATGTGGCTAGCAATGAGTCTAGTGAGGATTCACCTAATGAGTCTAGTCATAACAATGAATATGATAGTGATGTTGGAGTAGAAAGTCAAGAGATTGAAAATGCTTCCAATAATAATCAACAAAATGACCAAGTTGTTGAACGTTCTCACTCTAGACTTAGATACTCACATTATCAAGAAGACATCATAGATAGCTTGAATGAAGGGGTTAGAACTAGGAACCAGCTAGCTAAGCAAATTTCTTTTGCTTGCTACACTTCTCAAATTGAACCCAAAAATATTAATGATATAATTGTTGATGAATACTGCGTTGGGGCTATGCAAGATGAACTTAACCAAATTTAGAGGAATGAAGTGTGGTCCTTAGTTCCTAAGCCTAAAGACATAAATGTGATTGGCACTAAATGCGTGTTTAGGAATAAAACCGATAAAAGTGGCAAAATTGTGAGGAATAAAGCTAGGCTAGTGGCTCAAAGTTACACTCAAGTTTAAGGTGTAGACTTTCATGAGACATTTGCACATGTTGTACGTCTCGAGTCCATTAGACTTTTGTTATCCATTGCTTGTGTTAAAAAGTTCAAATTGTTTCAAATGGATGTTAAAAGAGCTTTCCTTAATGGATACCTTCAAGAAGAAGTGTATGTTGAACAACCTAAGGGTTTTGTAGACCCACACTCTCCTAATCATGTGTTTAAATTAAAAGGCCTTCTATGGCCTTAAGCAAGCTCCATGAGCTTGGTATGATAGGTCGACTCAATACCTTATTGAAAATAACTATAAGAGAGGTGGCATTAATAGAACATTATTTATCAAACATCATGAATATGATATTTTGTTGCACAAATATATGTTGATGACATTGTTTTTAGGTCTACTAATAAAACCAAGGTTGATGAATTTGTAAGTGTGATGTCAAGTGAGTTTAAGATGATTTTGGTGGATGAATTAAATTGCTTTCTAGGGATGCAAGTGAAGCAAACTAGCATGGGCATTATGTTGAATCAATCTAAGTATGCTAGAAACCTAGTTAAGAGGTTTGGCCTAGAAAGTTGAAAAGAATTTGAAAATCCCATGAGTACTACTCTTAAACTTGACAAAGATAAAAAGGGGAAAAGTGTTGACCAAAGCCTTCATAGAAGCATGATAGGAAGTCTACTTTACTTAACAGCTAGTAGACCGAACATTTGATCTGGTGTAGGCTTGTGTGCTAGATTCCAAGCCAACCCTAAGGAATCTCACCTAAAAGCCGACAAGAAGATCATTAGGTACATCAAATGAACTTATAGTCTTGGTCTATTCTATTCATTTGATACCAATGATATCCTAGTAGGCTATTGTGATGCCGATTGGGTGGGGAACGTAGATGACCGTAAGTGCACATCCAGCGGTTGCTTTTATATTGAGAATAAATTGGTTTCTTGGTCTAGTAAGAAACAAAATTTTGTTTCCCTCTCTTCTTTCCAAAGCCGAGTACATTGCAACCGAAAGTGTATGCACACAATTACTTTAGATAAAACATATCCTTAATGATTATGAAATAGAACAAGAAAAAATGACATTTTATTGTGATAACTTAAGTGTCATTAACATCTCTAAAAATCCGGTTCAACACTCACGCACAAAGCACATAGACTTTAGGCATCATTTCAATAGAGATCTAGTTGAACATTCTATTGTTACTCTAGAGCATATGCCTACCAAAAATCAACTTGCGGACTTGTACACCAAGCCCTTGGACAAATAGAGATTTAAATCTCTTAGAAGGTCCATTGGCATGATTTGTGTTGATTGATGTCTTTGTGTGATTGTGAGTGGCTTGTTGAGCAAAACTTTATGTGAATATCAATATCTTTGAAAGCTAATCACTTGAGAAGTAATGATCTTAAACAAGTATCTTTTATTGTTTTTATATCATGCACTTGAGCTTGAAAATCTTATTTTTGAAAAGTGCACAAATGTTTCTCTTATATGTTTTAGTTTTGAGTAATTGAGTTTGAAAATATATAGATTATGGATGCATCTAGAAGTTTATTGCTTAGTACATGATATAAATGACCTATGGTATGTATCCATTTTGTTTTGGCAACTACATAGAACTTAACAAGCACCTTCATGGGAAAGGCTAAACACATTGGTTGTGCAGCCACCCAATGTAGGAAAGGGCTACACCATTGTGATCAGTGAAAGCCGCCATGAAGTGTATATGTTTAGAAAAATCAAAAAAGTGTTGAAAAGAATCATTAAAAAAAATCTTTGATTCAAAGCCTAAAATAAATGAAAAATAAAAGGCTTAAAGAGTATAGTTGAGAATTGTGAAATGCTCGGATTGTCAAATAAAAATGAGTAAACGAGCCACATGCACACACACGCTCACTTGTTGAAATCTATTCTCTTTAAAGCAAAAACCCGGATGAATATCAGTTTGATCTAGATTAGAAATGATTTAGATTGATAGGTGTGAATATGGTTTGCATGTTGAAATCACAATTACTCCTTGTATATATGTTAAAAGCATTCATACACACACACACACACACACATATTTTGCTTATGTGCTTGATTCATTAGCAATGTGGGAATATTTTTTAGAGAATAATGAAAATCTATGATTCTTCTTGGACTTGAAAAGTGATGAAATATTTTCTCTTATTGTTTGAATGTGTGAATGTGTGGTTCCCTTGTGAAAAAATCTACTTGGTGATCATAATGTGGAGCATATGTTAACGAGGAGCTTAGTTTATTCAACTTCACTTTCTTACGACTTGTTTGCTTAATATCTCGTACTTTATCTCATGTGTCCTTTGTCTATTCCTTGACAAAAAGGAGGAGAAATGTATACCTCACAATGTGTGGAGAAATGTTCCAATTATGTGGAAGTTTACCTCTTTGTGCTTTATTAAGACTTTGTCTTAAGGGGGAGAATTCTTGTCTTAAATAGGAGAAAAGAATTATTGATTTTACTTGATAATGTTAAGGGTCTTAAGAAGAGCTTTAAAGTGAACATTCATTTGTTTAAGATAATGCATTTTTGTTTGAGATAAGGGGAGTTTCTTATTTGTTTTTGTTAAAAATATCTCACCATTCTTCTTTGGAGAAGATCTCTTGTTTGGTTTGCTATTTTTCTCATAAGCATTTTTATGATCAAAGAGGGATTCTTGAAGACTCATAAAGACTTGAAGACATTTTAGTCTTGTACGATCTTAGATTTGTGTTGGTTTGATTCCATTGCAAAATTCTCTTTATTTGTAATGGTTAGTTACTTAGGTGATTCTTGGTGAAATGAAGCTTCAATGGAGAAAAGCAACTTTTCATGCAAATAAAGCCTTCAAGAGGAAAAGCGCTTATATGGATGCTAAGGTATCAAGTTACTATTTCCTCTTGCAAGGCGTAAGCGCACACACACACAATTCATACATCTGTGTCCCTGCATCATTGTGCAAACATTTGGTATAACACATTCACACACCTAATAGAGTATGCACATGCATTTGTTTCATATTGACAAATATTGTAGAATTGCATGTTCTAGGACTATCTCTCGGAAATAGCATACTTGTGTGACTTTGTGTTTATTTGTTTGTGTTTTTTTTTTTTGGACTTAAACATGATTTCATATCATTCCTTATTGAGTTCCATTTATTTCGGTTACTCATTCATTAAGTTTCAAGTCCAAACTAGGAAGCTACGCTACTTTATGATCTCATACATTGTGTTGTCTTCATCATCATGTATCGAGTCAAATTCTCAACCATTTTGCAAAGTTTCATGGTCTTCCTTATGTGTGAAGGATTCACGATTAGTAATCCAAAGACGGATTCAAAATTGTAGTTCGAATGCCTGAATACGGCCGAAGAACGTGAGAGGAGCGCAAGGGAAACTTGCTCGGCCAAAGGATAAGCAAGGAAGGCGCGTGAGGTGGCCGTGAGCCTCACGGCCAGGCAGCCCCTCTGCCCCCATGAGCCTCATGTGCCCCTCATGGGATGCAGAGGTGTCACATGCTGATTGGCTTGTCTTTTCCCTCTCTTCATTCCATTTAAATATCCTCCTTCTTCCCTCCATTTCATGTGTGAAGAAAAATTGAAAAACCAAGAGCAGAAAATTTCTTCCAATTTTTGATTTCTTGTTTTGATCATAACTCTTTCATTTCAACTCAAAATTGGGTGATTCAAAAGCCAAAAATTTTAGTCTTGAAGAAAGGAACAAACCCCAAGCATTTTCAAAGCCAAATGATTTCTTGATTTTTTGCAGCAAGCAGATTTCAGTCTGAGGCATATCATTTGTATATGAGACATCTTCTTCTCACTTTCTCTTTTGATCATCTCATTTAATCTTCTTATTTGATAGATGAAATGTGATAAGAATGATTTTAGTTCACACTTTAGGTTTTTTTGATCGATTGATTGTTGAGTTTTAGCTTTGTGATTTCATTTGAACATATTTTAGCTAAACTTGATTATACTTGAAATTGATTCTAGAAATGAGTTATATGATGTGCTTTATGATAATTTCTAGGTTTAATTTCATGATCTAAGATCTAAGTTTTTTGAGTGATATATTGAATATTCTTATCTTGTTCTTATTAATTCACATGCCTTGATTTCTAGATACATTTGTGATTGTTTGTTGAAAGCATATTCTAGATTATCATTGAGCATGCTCATAGAGCTTGATTTATTTGACTAGTGTTTGCATCATTTGCATCACTTATATCATTGCCTTTTGGAAAGGTTGAAGTCTCTTGTTAAGGTGAATGAAGCCTTAATTTGAGCAAGAAGACTTGGCTAGGAAACTGTTTATGATAGCTAAGCATGAAGTCTTAGTTAGGATTAAGGATCCAGATAACTAGCAAAAGTCTTAGCAAGGAGTTTGGTACTCCAGATAGTTGAGCTAGGGAAGCTTGACTAGGATCTTTGTGATCTAGATAGCTAAGCAAGGAAATCTTCCTAGAGGCTTGAGTGTTTTGGATAGGAAGTTGATTTCTAGAGGTGTAGGACACACTTTGGATAGGGAGTAGACTAAGTGGTTCACTAGGCCCGAGGGTAGACTAGGAGTTGATAGCCTTGAGAGTGTAAGTCTTTTTCATCATAGTGAATTGCTTTGCCGGTGGTTGTGGTTATCGACCTGTGGATGTTTACTATTTGAGGTTTTACCACGTAAAAACAATTGTATCAATTTTCGTTTTTATGTTTCCTTTTCTTCCATATCATGTATTGATTGCATCACTTGTATATTGATTTCCGTATGTGTTAATTCAAACAATAAAATTGTTAAGACACATCAAGTGTGCATTTCATTCTTGTAGAAAGACCATTTTGCCCCTCTTCCCTCTCCATTTGATTTTCCCTCCCTATATATATTCAAATTTTGTGCAAACCTTTATAGAACTTTTGCATTTTTGTTTTAGTCATATCTCTGTCAATTCAACTTTGCATTGAGTGATCCAAAAGCCAAAATTGTTGGTCCTGAAGAGAGGAACAAGTCTTAAGCAATTTCAAGTTGAAAATATGTCCAGATTTCTTGTGATCATCTGATCTCAGTTCGAGTTCCATCTTTTCTATTGGTAATCATCTTCTCTACATTTTTTTGTGATAGATCTTATTTCTTGATTGATGAAAAATGTTTAGAATGATTTTGATTCCTATTTTAGACTTGTTTGAATGATTTTCGAGTTATAGCTTTTTGTGATTTTGATTGAACATATTTCAAAGCTTAACATGATTCACATGAAATTGATTCTAGAAATATTTTGTGATGAGCTTGATTGTTGATTTCTAGATTTTGATTTCATGATCTAAGAACTAGGATTTGTGATTGCAATATTGAATATTCTAATCTAGTTCTTATTGATTCAAATGCATGGATTTCTAGATAACTTTGTGATTGAGTGTTGAAAGCGTATTCTAGTTATCTCTTGCATGTTCATAGGGTTTGAGTGATCATCTTTCTCTATTTGATTATGTTTGCATCATTTGCATCACCTAGATCATTTGCCTTGCAAAAGGTGTGAAGTCTCTTGTTGTTGAGTGATTCTTCAACATAGAGCAAGTGAAGTCTTGGCTAAGAGGTGTAAGGCCTCTAAGTAAGTCAGAGCGAAGTCTTGGTTAGGACGTAAGGTCTAGTTAACAAAGCAAGGAAGTCTTAATTAAGAGCAAAGGGTTCGGATTAGAGACTTAAAGATAGTCTTGGTTATAGAGTGGCATTTTAGAGGCAAGCAATTTGTCTCTGTTAGAAAGCTTGTGGCAAGGTGTATTAACTTGGTCCTTGGGTAGACTAGGAGTTGATAGCTTGAGGAGTATATCATGTGCTGAATGCCTTGAATGTGTATTTCCTTTTTGACATAGTGAATTTGCTTGTCGGTGGTTGTGGTACTATCCCGGGGACGTTTCCTGTTAAGAGGTTTTACCACGTAAAAACAATTATGTCAAGTTTCGTTTTACTTTTCATTATCTTCCATATCTTTCATTGATTGTATCACTTGTGAATTGTATTCTAAATTGTGTTGTTTAAACAATCATTTGCTAGACACACCAAGTGTGCACATCATTGTTCCGTAAAAAGTAGTTTTGAAGAATTTGAGCCTATACCTATTCATCCCCCCTCCCCCTCCCGCCCTTTTCTAGGTATATATTATACTATATTGCTTAAGAGAATTTCACTATAGCATCTTGCATGATCTCTCCCATCCTATCTTCCGATGACATGCTCATTTGTGGGAAGCTTGGCCTCGAGTTTTACATGAAGAAATCCATTGAGTCCTGAAACAGAAAGAAACAAAAACTACTAAAGACAAAAAAAAAAAAAGTAAAGAGACTAAAAACAACTAGGAAACTAAAAATTATTAAAACTAAACTAACCACTACTAAGAAAAGTTAATTGATTCAACAATCGCTATCAATTCCCCAATAATGGCACCAATTTTGATATAGTCGTTTGTGCACAACAAAACAATGTATTTATGTGTTCATTTGAAACCAATTTTCACCACTTGAAAATCCACTTAGGATGTAAGGATTAGTAAAACAGTAAGCAATTATTCATTCCACAGGGAATTAGAGTAATTAGTTGAACTAATTAACAAGCCTTAAATGCAATAAAGCAAATCATAATAGTTGGATAGTGTATGGTTGAAGAAACCATCAAATGTGCATGTAAAGTAAATTTAACCCAAAGGTGATAGGAAAATAGAATGTTCAACAATCTTAGATAAGAATATGGAATGTATCAATTATAAGAATTGCTAGGGAAATGATGGAGTTGCAAGTGGATTATATGTAATGCTTTTCAAGCTACTTTAATGAACCAATCTCATATATGCTAACCATTTGTATTCTTAAATGTTTTTAGACCATCATTGCAAACCCTAAACAACTTCCCACCAAAATGCTAACCGATTAAGGAGAGAGGGTCAAGGTGGGATTAGTTAATTACAAATCAAGGTTTAGATGGTTACAGTTGATATACCCTCTAACCACCTATCATATTCACTATGTTCTTAATTCATCAAGGGTGTCAATCCAAGATTGATTGCATAACAAATTATCCTAAACAAAAGTATAATCAACTAGTGGGTATACAATATCAATTATATAATGAATAAGATCTAGTTATCAAATGAATAAAACACAAATAGAGATTCAAATACAATATAGCTTAAGCAAAACCCAAATCCATATGTTTCTCATATCAATCCCCTAGAATGGGGATTTAGTTACAAATAATTACAATCAAAGGGAAGGCAAGTAAGAGAATAGAAAATCACCATTGGGCCACCTTCTTTAGTGCTTGATCCTTCCTTTCCTTTGTTGCTCCTTGTGCAAAGAGTGGTAGATGAGGATGTGGCTAGATAGATAGATGTTTAATGGGTAGTGACAAAGGAAATGGTGTAGAGGATGGATAGAGAGGAACGATTTGGTGAAACTAATCTAGATTTTGTATTGAGTTTATGATGGAGGAGATGAGTTCAAGTAAAGAAATGGAGGAATTTAAGAAGGGTTTTATGGATGATCCTAAGTTGAAGAAGAGGATCAAAAAATGGAGGAATTTAAGAAGGGTTTTATGGATGATCCTAGGTTGAAGAAGAGGATCATTTCAATTGGAAAAATATGATGAATTTATAGTGTATCAAAATTAGGTCATGAGTTGTTAATTACCAAAACAACCCTTGACGTAGCAAATTATCATTTTAACCCCTCAAATGGGACTTTTCATAAATTTCTAGCCAATCTAGATTGGTCGCTGCTGATTTTCGCCATGGATTTAACAGTGACATCATCAGGTGCAAAATTGGTTCTCTATTGTTGTGGTGACAACAAAAGGAAAACTATGGTAACTGATTAGACCAGTTTCGCAGTAGCTTCATGGTTTGAACAGATGCGACAGTAAGAGTGGCACCGACGGCTAGAGAATGGTCGTGATCTATTGAAGTGTAATGATAGTAAGCTGAATCAATACTGATCAGGTTACAGCACTGTGCAATGGCTTCCCCACGAGATGGCGATGCGACAACGGCGATCCTAGGTGGCTGCTGTGTGGAGATCGGCAATGATTGAACCAAAATTAGTATGATTTTGGCCCTCATTTTCTTCTTTTTATGTTTGATTCTCAGACATTTCCCTCTATTTTAACAACGTTAATCAAGTGTTTCAAGTTTACTTGTGCCACAAGGTCAATTGTGAAGAAGAAGATGAATTTGATGCAAAAATGTGCATAAATTGGGAAAACAGGGCATTGTCGCCCTTGATGATGTCGCTTTTGGTACATGGCGACAGAAAGCATGAAGCAATGAAGACTCCAGCCAAAGTGTTGTCGCGGTACTATCGTTGTGGCACCCCAAACGCGACAAAGAAGATGAAATCCTGAAAATCAATCAAGTATTGCGCTGCGGTTGATTGTAGCTCTTGAGCCACACCACGAAAAAGAAGTTGAAACCCAAAAAAACAATAAAGTCTGGTGTCACTATTTTGTGTCGTCATGTGACCAAACAAGCGACCACTCTTAGGATCTTAGATCTCTTTGTCGCCTTTCCAATGTCGATGTCTTCACAACCATAAAAAGATTAAGACAACCGCGACAATCAAATCGAAGAATCTGTAAATGTCTGTCGCGATGGTGTCGCTGTCTCCAAAACCGCGACAATGCACCGCGATACCCTGCCACATCAGCATTTCTGGCAGTTAACAGTATAGATCCGAGAGCCACAATAAATATTCTTCTCTTCCAAGATGCAACCAGATTCCAAGCACGAAATTTATAGAGCTTAGACTAGTATTCTCTCATCCATAATTCCCCTCTCAAATTCCTCTATTTATATACTTGAACTCACCTTTTCCATCCAAAAACTCAACACTAAATCTTGATTACTTTACCCCAATCATTCCTCTATTCCCATTCTCTACATCCCAATACCTTTGTCACTTACCATTAGACATCCACCCATCAAGACACATCCTCATCTACCACGCTTTGCACTAAGAGCATCTAAGGAAAGGAATGAGCAAGCATTAAAGAAGGAGGTCCAAGGGTGATTTCCTTATCTATTACTTTCGTGCTTTTGATTGTAACTACGTGTAACTAAATCCCTTTCTAGGGTATAGAAGTGAGGAACATTTGAATTTGGGTTTTGCTTAAGCTATAATATATTTGAATCTCTATTTGTGTTTTATTCATTTGATAACTAGATCTTACTCATTATATAATTGGCATTGTATACCCACTAGTTGATTATACTTTTGTTTAGGATAATTTGTTATGCACTCAACCTAGGATTTACACCCTTGTGTGATTAAGAACATAGTGAATAAGATAGATTATTGGAAGGTATATCAACCACAATAATCTAAGCCTTGATTTGTAACAAATCGATCCCACCTTAACCCCATCTCCTTAATCGGTTAGGCATTTTGGTGGGAAGTTGTTTAGGGTTCATAGTGATGGTCTAAACACATCTAAGACTACAAATGGTTAACATATGTGAGATTGGTTCATTAAGGTAGCTTGAAAAGCATTACCCATAATCCACTTGCGAATCCATCATTTCCCTAGTATTTCTCTTAATTGTTTATATCCCATTACTTTTATCAAAGACTATTGAGCATTCTATTTTTCCTATCACATTTTGTTACTTTTACTTCTCATGTATGTTTGGTGGTTTATCAAACCACACAACTATCCATTTATCAGGATTTACTTTATCGCATTATAGATTAGTTAATCAATCCATCATATTACTCTAATTCCCTATGGAACAAATCTCTACTTACCATTTTAATAATTTTTACATCCTAAAAGGATTCCTAAGTGGTTAAACATGGTTTTCAAATGATCACATAAATACATCATTTTGTTGTGCAAAAATGGCCACATCAGGCGACTAGGGTTTGGTTGGTCGACCGGTTTCACCGTTGGATGTTGAAGTTGAAGAAGAAGTTGTTGGGCTGAGCTGCAATCGGGTGAATATGGGCTCATGGCTAACTTAGGTGAGATTGGGCCACGTTGACTTGGGCTTCATGTTTAGGTATCAGTTTTTGGGCTCGTGTTTGGGCATCAGTTTTTGGGCCACGCTTGATCTCTCACCTAATTGAAATACATCGTATTGCTTAATAACGTGGCATTGGCTGACTGATTTACATGGCAAATTACGAAACGCCCTCTGATCTCTTATAAAATCACAATAACCTCAATCTTCCTTCGATAATTACACTTTTACCCCTAATTCTCCAAAATTACTCCAATGCTCATGAACTTTATAAATACTTGAAACACTTAATTCATATGATCAAATCACGAGATATTGCCTGAGAATTAAGCGAAAAGATAAGGAAATGAGGGCCAAAACAATACCAATTTTGGTTTGATTAGGAATTGACACGGATGTGATTGTTTATACATCTCTAATTCATGGGTTGTGTGGTGCTGGTAATTGGGATGAAGTGAAAAGGTTTTTTATTCAAATGTTGGATTAAGGTATGTAACCTAATGTGGTGCAAGAATGGAAAGATGGATGAAGCAAATGGATTGTTATAACTCATGATTCGAAGAGGTGTGGATCCCAACACGTGTACTTTTAATTCATTAATCAAAGGTTATTGTTTGATGGGTAGAATTGATGATACGAGGAAGCTCTTTTTCTCTATGGAGCATAAGGGAAGGTATAGACCTGTTGTTTTTAGCTATAATATTTTGATCAATAAGTGTAGTAAGAATTAAAAAATGGAAGCTGAATCTTTATGAAAAAATGATTTTGAAGGAAGTTTTTCCAAATATTGTTACATATAACACCATGTTAAATGGATTTTTTCTATCCAAGAAGGTTGGATGAAATTCCCTTAAGCAATTATAGTGTAATTATACCTAGAGGGGGGTGAATAGGTATGTGCTCAAAATTCTTTCAACTCCCTTGTTTTCAACATAACAAGGATGTGCAAATGAATTACTTTAACAAGATAATGAGAGTTCAATTTCACAAGTGTTACAAGCAATGCAAGTTATAGAAGTAAATAAATTTAAAGCGAAACTTGACACAAGATATTTTTAAGTGGTAAACCTTCTAAGAGGAAACGTCCACGGGTTGATACCAAAACCACCAACAAACCGCAATTCACTATGACGAAAAGGAGATACACACTCAAAAGCAACCAATACATGATACACTCCTCAAGCTATCAAGTCTTAATCTACCCTTAGGCCTAGTGAGTCACTTTGCCTTAACTTTCTAATCGAGACAAATCGATTGCCTCAAGAAAGCCACTCCCTAACCTAGACTATCCACAAGTCTCTATGGAGATTTCCTTGCTCGATCTTACTTAAAGTCACATGCTTCTTGCCAAGACTTCCTTGCTTAGCTATTTCGAGCCACTTGCTCTTAACTAAAACTTCTTGCTTGGCTAACCAGACCACATTTCCTAACCAAGTCTTCCTTGCTCTATGTTGAAGAATCACTTAAAAATAAGAGACTTCCTACTTTTTGTAAGGCAAATGATCTAAATGATGCAAATGATGCAAATACAATCAAATAGAGAAAGTAGATCACATAAACTCTATGAACATGCAATTAGAAAACTAGAATATGCTTTTAACAATCAATCACAAAATTATCTAGAAATCTAAGCATGTGAATCAATAAGAACTAGATTAGAATAATCAATATCACAATCAAAAGTCCTAGTTCTTAGATCATGAAACTAAATCTAGAAATTAACAATCAAGCTCATTACACAAAACATTTCTAGAATCAATTTCATGTAAATCAAGTTTAGCTTTGAAATATGTTCAATCAAAATCACAAAAAGCTACAACTCGAAAATCAATCAAAAAAATCTAAAAATGAAATCAAAATCATTCTAAACATTTTTCATCAATCAAGTAATAAGATCCATCAAGTTGATCATAAGAAAAATGAAAAGAAGATGATTACCAAAAGAAAAGATGACTCACGAATTAAAATCAAATCACTATGAATAATATGGATATCTTTTCACCTTGAAAATGCTTGGGACTTGTTCCTCTCTTTAATTTTGTTTTTTTTTATCACTCAATTCAGAGTTGAGATGAGAGAGATATGACTAAAACAAAAATGCAAAAGTTGTGAGAGATGTTACATGAGATTTCAAATATATAGGGAGGGAATTCGATTGGAGAAGATGAAAGGCAAATGGGTAAAAAAGCCACCACCACTCATGCTTCCCATGTCATGGGGAGGCAGAGAGGTGTCCCTCCTATGGTGGCCACGCGCCTCCACTGGAAAGAGGGTGGTTGGCCCTTCGCCACCTCTCTTTTTCTTCGCTCCCTTCACACACCTCTCACGTTCTTCGACCATTCTCCGGCCTCTGAACTCCGAATTCAAATCTTCTTTTGGATTACAAACCGTAACTCAATAACACAAGACTATGAAAGTTTGACCAAGGGTTATGAAATCGACTCGATACATGACCACGGAGACAATGCATTGTAAGATAACGTAAAGTACACTCCCTCGTTTGAACTCGAAAACTAATGAATGAGTAACCGAAATGACCAAAACTCAATTAAGAATCATATGAGAACATATTCAAGTTCAAAAAAATAAAACACAAACAATAAGCACAAGATCACAAAAATATGCAATTTCCTAGAGATAGTCCTAGTACATGCATTTCTACAATATTTGTCAATTTAAGATCAATGCATGAGCATACTTCAAAACATGTGAAAGTATTATACCAAATAAGCACAACAATGTAGGGATACAAATATATACAATGTGTGTGTGCGCTTAGCGCAACGATATAGGGACACAAATGTATGAATTGTGTGTGTGTGTGTGTATGTGTGTGCGCGCGCGCGCTTACGCCTTGCAAGAGGGAGAAGTATCTTGATACCTTAGCATCCAAATAAACATTTTTCCTCTTAAAGATGATCTTTGTATGAGAAGTTGTTTTTCTCCTTTGAAGCTCATATCAACCAAGAATCACCTGAACAACTAGACATTACAAATAAAGAGAGTTTTGCAATAGAATCAAGTCAATACAAATCAAAAACCTTATATTGGACATGCAAGGGAACTGTTTGGTGAGATGAAACTTGACGATGTTTTGCTTGATCCATGTTCATATAATATTTTGACTAATGCATTGTGTAAGAATGGTTGTGTTTTGGAGGCAGTAGATTTGTTTCATAATTTGAAAAATTACAAGTTTGATCTTAGCATTGAAATTGTCAGCTGTCTCAGCAATGGATTGTGTAAAACAAAAAAGCTCAAAATTGCTTGGAAATTTTTTCAAAGATTGACTCGTTTTGGCCTATTGCCAAATGTTGTAACATATAATATTATGATATTATTATCAACGGATTCTGTAGAGAAGGGCATCTAGAAAAGGCAAATGATTTGTTATTAGACAGTAATCCGAGCCTTTTAAGGAATATGAATAGGTTTCTAGAATTAGAATCTCCGAGCCTTTCATATAGTTTCCGAGCCTTTTCATAAAGTGTCCAAGCCTTTTCATTTAGTGTCCGAGACCTTTCATTTTTATATTATTTATTTTATTTAACTAGATATATTTTTTTTATGTCAATATGCAGATGAGGAATCAACTAAAAGATTTGCTAAAAACTCTAGAGGAAGAAAGGTATTCGGGGAAAATAACTCAACATGACCATTTTGATGACCTTACAGATATCAGCAACGCACTTAACAAGGTACCTGAACATCTTGCGGTAGAAGAACGATGTCGGTATACTAAGTCGTGTTTTGGACACCTCCTTCAGATGGATCATGGGATGAAGTTTTCAGTTGGCATTGTACATTGGTTGCTTATTCGCAAGTTGCATCACGATGGGCCTGAAGATGAGATAAGATTTCTGTTAGGAAGGCATTCGGTCCGGTTCTCGAAGGTTGAGTTTTGTCTGATCACCTGATTGAAGTTCGGAGAACTTCCTGACATGTCGACCTATAATATGGTAGAGAATGGCATACACCAGCGATACTTTGAGGGTCGAGATGAGGTCGAGTATGCAGAGCTGAAAGCCGTTCTACGGATTGGTGTTTTTTCTGAGCAGTACGATGCGGTTAAGATGTGCTTATTGTATATGCTTAACTGGATACTGATGGGGTTGGACGAGAGAGAGAAAGTTGCAGTATGGCAGTTTCGCCTAGTCGAGGACTTGGACGCTTTTGATGCATTCCCGTAGGGTGCACACGTGTATAGGCGGTCTATATACGGTTTCAAGCATGCGTTGGATGGTCAACGTAGGCGGTTTGAACAACGCCAGCGACGAAAGGGCGATGATGTACACACCACGGAGACATACAACATATATGGGCTAACTCACGCCCTATTGGTGAGAATTTTGAATTTGTTATTTTTTTCATATAACTGATGTATTGTATTGGATTATTATCGTTCTTAGTTGTTTCGCAGATATTTGCTTTCGAGGTTATCCCCGAGCTTGGTAACAGCAGATGTGGGAAGCGGAGGGAAATCGAGCTCTCAAACCGAATTCTGAAATAGGAGTTGAGTACACGACCGAGGGGGGAGAAGTTGAATAGCATTTTCCTCGAAAGTGTAAATATCTATATATATATATATATATATATATTATGTTCATAACTATTAGTATGTATACAATTACAATGGTCTAACTGCAATTTTAGATGTTTGCGACGGTGAAATTGGTGCCGACGGCAACTGAGAGGGCTGAACGGTACTTCAAGGGCATTTCCCAGGGAGGCAGTTTGTATGATGTTGATGTTGATGTTGATGATATACCTATTCCCGTCTCTGACCCCGAACAATATACAACTGCCGGAACCAGTGACACTGAGGGTCCGTCTTTCAAACCCAGTGATATAGAGGGTTCTGACTCGGACGGTCATCATATTCGTCCCGCGAGGACTAGGCGAGTTCGATTCACATTGCCTAGAGAGCCTCGAACTAGAGATGACTCTCGAACTGGAGATGACTCACGAGGAGGCGTTGAAGGGCAAGCAGAGGTACGTATAATTCTTTTTACCCTATTATTTAATTTCAATCGAGTGAACGGTTTTAGTACTGACGATTTTGAAATCCTTTCAGGACCGTCGGTATACTGAACTGATGGATGCATTACGCGAGTTACAGGAGGAAGTGCGAAAGAGTAATGAGAAGCGAGATTAACAGCATCAGGAGTTGATAGATTTGATTCGGGGGCTTTAGGGTTCGACGTCGCACGCCCGTACTCGAGGTACACGGTTCGATGATCCACCCTTCGATGACTAAGACGGACACCGAGACTTCAGTCTCAGAGGGAGGACAGGTAGTCATTGAGGTGATCAGCAAGGGCCTAGTGTGACACCACGAGAGGAGGTTACTCTTGGTACTAGTGGTACAGATACAGCACCTACGGAGATAGAGCAGGAACCTCAGCAGGTTTTACTAGAACAGCCTGTTTATTCTCAGGACCTGGTACAGAGCACCTTCTTACAGCACACCCCTCCAGTCGATCCTAGTGCAGAGCACCCCTTCATTCATTTCACAGGGACAGAGATCCCTAGTCTCAGTGCACCCAAAGAGCTTACACTTGTAGGCGATCGACAGCGACATAGTTCCTACTTACAGCGCACCCCTACAGGAGATACAGAGGGACAAAGTCCCTCAACACATCACACCTCTGGAGGCAATACATGGGGACAGAGTTCCTCCTTACAGCTCACCCATCCAGTGGATCGCACTGAGCTGGACCGGATTCCCCCACCCCTTCAACGTCAGGATCGGGTTCACAGGCCAGGTTGGTAGCAGCGAACCCCATACACTGACCCCTCTCGGCCAAAAGGCTAAGGATTAGGCCACAACCACCACATGTATGGGCACCCTACGCATTGATAGATCCTGACCACCTTGCGGCGTACCAAGCCTATAAGAGGAACTCGACTGGGGAATTGTAAGTATAATCGCAGATATTATAAAATAAAAAAAAAATTGTATTTTGAAACTCCTAAGTAAAACTACTTTCTTATCTAACTTCTTCAACAATTATGCAGGCGTGATGTGGATCTACTCGAGCCAGTTGGTGTCCCTTGGTTCCATCGGTTTCAAACCAATATCATGGAGTTGGAGGATTCGGTATGGTCCTTACCTGAACATTGTGTATAAGATGTTTCTGAAATAGTAGAATGCTAACAATACAAAATCTTGAAATTGTCAGCATATGGATGCGTACTTGCATATTCTGCTGAAGCGTCAGAGATATTACTCAACTGTCTACGGTCCAAGGGTCAACATACTGGATTCACAGTTCTATATAAGTGTTTAAGTTGTACGGTTTTTGAACATCTATTTATGTATTTCGTACATCTTTTATCTAACGTTTTATAAATTTTCTTTGTACAATCATGGTTATTGAATGACTAGGAGAGATTGATGGGAAGTGGGGCCGACAAACCCCGTCGCAGTTGGTCTTTGTTCAAGCATCAGTGGTCCGCTGATGACTTGAAGGTGGTACGTGGATTGGTCCCGGCAGGAACCAAACCATGGAACGAAGTTGACAAGGTTAGTGTTTAATTTACATTGTTTGAATTTGAATTTCAAATAAATTTCCCACTGATAACACTTTGTTGAAACACATACAGGTTTTGATTCCTTGCAACCTTGGACATACGCATTGGGCACTAGCCAGCATCGACCTCACAACAGAGAGTATTTACCTGATGGACCCATTCAGACAAGAGGTACCATTTCGCCATAGGAAAACGCAGCTCGCTTACTTACGATATTTTTTACCGTTGATGCTGCATGCGGTGGACTTTCACGATCGCAGACGGAGGGGCGATATGACGTACATATTGCAGAATAAGCCCTTTCCACTCAACATTGTGTCTAGAGACCGTGTGCCCTAACAGGATAGAGGGTATGACTGTTTAAAGATCTTATTCTATCTCAATTGGTTTTAATAACATTCAATTCTAACGGTTGTTTATGGGGTGAATTGCAGTGGTAACTGTGGTGCCCATAATTTGAGATTGATAGAGTACCTGGCAGCGAACAGGGATACGTTCGACTGGTCAGAAAACGAAATGGGCACAATCCGAGAGAAGATGGTTATGGAGGTTTTTTGTAACTCGAAGGATTGGTCTTCCAGTTAGTGATTTAGTTGATGTACATAACATTTGAGTAATGAAATGAAATTATTTTTAAAAAAAAATTTAGTTGTTTGCAATTAACACTTGAACACACATTTGATATATTGAAATCCATAAACAATACAATGAATTGTAGACACTATAACAAAGGATACAGTATGGCATTAAACGAACAACCAATAAATATATCATAATAGTTCAACATAAAAAAGCATAATAACCAACGGTCTCATAACACAACTATATCGAGCATGGTTCCCATCGTCTGGACGATGTTGGAAGACATCAAGTTGGAGACATGTTCCTCAAGGTGCTTCCTAGCATCTTGCCGTCCCACATTAGCAATCACAAGCTTTTCTGGTGGCAATTCAAGGGCCTCTTGGACTGTCTTGTTATGTTTGATCGTCTTCCTTAACGGCTCCATTCATACCACGGTAGAGTCTTTGTCATGTCACGTTTGTTTGTTGTGTCTAATTGAATGACAGATGCCGCACTTGCGACGGTATTCATCGGGAACACTTATGCTGGGACCTTCATTAACCATCGGTGGGTTGGAGCACTGCCTGCTATTATGTCCCGATTGTCCACATCTTCTACACAACTGTGTGGTTGTCCTCTCCGAAGACGAGGCATGTCCACCCTCCATCGGGCAACCTGATTGTCTCTTCGACTTTGGATTTAAAACCACCCGAGATGTGATGTCGGATGGCACTACCCATGAAGAAGGATGGCCAACAGGCATAATAGGAATCGAGTATGCATCAATAAGTGTCTCTCTCTTATAGTAGTCCGCACACAGAGATGTGAAATCCAAGTTTCGCTCCCTACAACAATGAAAACAATGAGATTCACATTTGTGGATAATATAAATCATTAACTGTAACATCTCATGTACCTTGCCGCTGCGAGTGCATGAGAACATGGGAAATGGTCCATTTGGAATTTGTTGCATGTGCAAGTCTTTAAATGTAAGTTAACCGTCCATTGGTTTCCCTTCAATTTGACGGATAATATGTTCCAGTTAACCGGATTTACTGTCATATAATTGCACTTCTCGACACATTTTAGGATCACAAGATGTGCTGCGTCGGTCAGTTGATGACGCATGGACCGTACAGCTGCATGACGATCGTGAAACCACTTTTGTAGCATATTCCTAATGAACTCCGCCAATGTCATCATTGGCAGTTTAGGCATGAGTTTATGCACTCTACAACATTTGTGGTCATCAGCATATACCTTCTTTGGGAATAGTGTACACAAGACCACTTGTGTGGACCGACAGCAATGGCATAATCGAATGCACCCTTGTACAGCCTACGTAACTCATCCATGTGCCTGTTATAATTGAATTCATTGTACGTCCTAGCTGCAGAATCCATTATGTCGGCAACATCTTTTCTGTGGAATCGCTTCTTCATATTTTCACCAGAATGCCAACAATATATAGTATGGGTTGCATAAGGGAACACTTTAGAAATCCCCGCTTCAATGCTTGCATGGCAATCAGAAATGAAAACCATATCATCTATATGACCAAGGGCACCCCTCAAGCATTCCAAAAACCACTCACATGAAAGGTTGTTTTCTGAGTCACCGTACCCAAAAGCAATTGGATACACCTGTTCGTTTCCATCTTGTGCAGTTGCAACAAACATTGTACCCCCAAATCTTCCCTTCAAATGGGTACCATAAATTGCAGTCACAGGACGCATACACCTTTGGAAACCTCTAATTGAGGACCCTAACGACATGAAAAAGTACAGAAATGTATCATTGTCTACGCACTGTAAGTGGGTGATTGTGCCAGGATTTTACTGTTCTAAAACGTACACAAAATATGGTAACAGTTTGAAACTTTCTTCATGCGTTCCATAGGTCAAGGACAATGCATATTGCAAGGCATCATGTGCCTTACTGTACATGACTTGGATGTCATACATTGTTTTCATATCAACGATTATGTCCTTCGGACGCATGAGACGACCATCATGTTGTTGAAGTCTAGGTGCAATGACTTCTCCGATTATGACTGCACTAGCTTGTCGGTGGCGACGGTGAACCTCCTCCAAAGGACAACTGTGTTGGTTGATAGAACTTCTAACTTGGAAGTAAGTCCCTTCATCTCTCCTCACCGCTCTTAATTTCCATGTACAGTTTGTCAATGATGCAAACTAGATATAATGTTGTCTTATTAGACCTTTTCACCTTCCATTCAAAGTTCTCCTGCATTGGAAAAAGGCCAACTTGCCTCTTCAAATCCTTTTTACTCGGGAAAAATTGACCTTTATAAATCATGCATGTAGGTTCTTATGTTGCCAAGGTGCTGTTTCTACCAATACCAAACGAGTATGAATCTGCTCTGGGAATAACCCACGTTATCGTATTATCAGAATCAGATACAGTTATATTATGTCGGACCTCAAAAGTCCCAGGCATATTTGGTACAGTGCAACTAACTCCTTGTACATGTCTTCCTTGTGTTTGAATTTGTGTACGCTCTTCATCCACATTTTCTAGATCATCTACCTGTTCATTATTTGCCTTATTATCCACCTCATGGTTCGGGTAATTGTTCATCTCATTGTACTGCTCAATTCGACAACCAAACACATCGCCAAATTGAGGTTCAACTACTTGGTCAACCACTACCGGTGGGACACCACACATGTTTTCCCCACTTTCGGCGAAACTCCTTTGGGGATACACTTGGTTGCTACCGCTAAAGGATCCAAATTGTTGGGTATTTTCAGGAGGAGGAATATCATTCCCTATCACATCTCCAGGTGTCCTCTGAGTTAGACTTACACATACTTGAGGGATCACCCGATCTTCCCCTAGCATAAACTGAACATCATCGTTATTTCTTATAAATGTACGACATGTACTGCCAGGAACGATTGATATTGATGCTAGATCAACATTGAATTTGTTTACATCATACTTCACAATGGTATGCACGATCACCACCAATTCTTCGTAAGTCATATTCTTTGACACATACATTCCCTGGTTATCGGATCCAACAAACCTCTGACTTCCGTTGAGTAGTTGCTCCCATCGACCGTTGTAAGATATTACTATTCTAACCCGATTCATGATGTTGTCAAATTAATCAAAACTATTAATAAAAACTCAGGAGTACAAAATATTTTCATAAATTACATTTACAAAAGCTCGGGTGAGGATATTTAAAAGGCTCAGAGAACACTAGAAAAGTCTCGGAGAATACATGAAAGTCTCGAAGAAGACATTTTTGGTCTCGAAAAAGACTTTAAAAGGCTCGATTAGTAATTCAATGAAAAGTCTCGGAGAAGACTTGAAAAGGCTCGATTAGTGATTCTTTGAAAAGTCTCGGAGATGACTTGAAACATCTCAGAGAAGACTTGAAAAGACTTGATTAGTGATTTTTGAAAAGTCTCGGAGATGATATGAAAATGCTCGATTAGTGATTTTTGAGAAGACATGAAAAGGCTCGAAGAAGACTTGAAAATGCTCAATTAGTGATTTTTTAAAAGTCTCGGAGAAGACTTGAAAAGGCTCGATTAGTGATTTTTGAAAAGTCTCGGAGATGATATGAAAAGGCTCGGAGAAGACATGAAAAGGCTCAGAGAAGACATGAAAAGTCTCGATTAGTGATTTTTGAGAAGACATGAAAAGGCTCTAAGAAGACTTGAAAAGGCTCGATTAGTGATTTTTGAAAAGTCTTGGAGAAGATATGAAAAAGCTCGGAAAAGACTTGAAAAGGCTCGGAGAAGACTTGAAAAAGGCTCAATTAGTGATTTTTTAAAAGTCTCGGAGATGACTTGAAAAGGCTCGATTAGTGATTTTGAAAAATCTCGGAGATGATATGAAAAGGCTCGGATAAGACATAAAAAAGCTCGGAGAAGACTTCAAAAGGCTCGATTACTGATTTTTGAAAAGGTTCGGAGAAGACATGAAAAAGCTCGATTAGTAATTTTTAAAAAGGTTCAGAGAAGACATGAAAATGCTCAGAGTGATTTTTAAAAAGCTAGGATACTACTTTAAAAAGCTCGGAAAAATGTGACAAAGTCTCGGAGATCCACAATTGTCACAATGAAAATGTGAACAAATGAAAAGAAGTATTTGTAAGAAATATTACCTTGTTGTAATGAAGCACATCCAGTTGTTTGGATCTTGAACTTCTATTTGTATTGAGAGAGAGAGAGAGAGAGAGAGAGAGAGACTAACTCAATTATTGTTTTTGTTGGAAGTGTGGAGAGAGAACCAAACAAACAGAATAACATAAATGATTATCTAAGGGCAATTTTGGTAGTTCACCATAATAGGTGTCTTTTCAACTTAAGTTATTAAACCGGTCATGGAGTCACCAAATGAGTTGGAAAAGGTGATACTTTCCACCATTTCCACTTTAGAGATACCGGTGAGAATGGATTTGTGTAACTATATATAACTAATGATATAAGTTTTTGTTGAGCCATGTTGAGTTTGGGATTTACATTTTCATGTTGTTTCTCTTAGTCATTTAATGCTTATATGGATATTTCTGTATATATAATCTCAGATGGATCTGTTGGGGCTGGTTTATAGAACACGTAGTTGGTTGGAAGAAGCCGGCCAGTTTCTAACATCCAAGAAAGCCGAGCTTGTAGGACTGCCTGGAGCAACAATACTTCTTGATGTAGAGGTTGGTCTTTCTTTTCTTGTTGTTACTGCACTTTTAATCACTTTTCAGATTTCTGCATGTAAGATCACTAGATACTAATAATACTATCCACAAAATAGTCTGCATCGGTTGTTATGGACATAAGAGCCTAATTTTATAATATTTGTAAAATGTTCGAAGTATTGTATTCTTTCTAATGTGGAATTAGATGGTCTCTAGCACAGTTCTAGATTCTCTTTCTACAGTCTGCACTTCTCATTTATGACTGCCAATGCCAAATGTATTTGTTAGCTCCCTAGATAAGAAGGCTGACCTGATTGCTTCATTATATGATTTCCACATGCAAAATTGGCTCTTGGGGTTTCTATTTTGGAGCATACTACTTGATCCACTAGTAATGATTTTGTTTCAAGGTATGTATGGCAGGTATAAGTATTAGAGATTAGACAAACCCGCCAAGCCAGGCCAACCATGTATTAGAGTTTTTCAAATATCAATTTGTAATACGACTTTCACAATTATCTTATGACATAATTAAACTTATCATATGAACAAGTAAAATAATTCTTGACGATCCATAACATTTAATTTGTTAGTATCTTTAAATTAAGTATTATAGGTCGCCAGGACCTGGCCAAAAGTTATCGCTGATTTTTCAAAGTTATAAATGACTTGGCCCGAAGCATTAGAGTAGGAATCTAAAATCATCTTCAGAGCATGACAAGCCAAAGTCGTTGTTTGTGTAAACAGTAAACTGTCGTTCGCGGAAATATTTTAATTGAATGGGTCATGGCCCCTACCAGCCCTCTTAAATCATAAGTAATCATGTAGAAATCACTTTGAAAAGTGTTTCAATTCTTTCAAAAAAAGTGGCGAAGAGAAAAATGATGACAGATGCATCAACATCTTCCATAGTCGTAGATTTATTTTGTTAAATAATAAAAAATATTGTGAATCTTCGGACTTGTAAGAAAAATTAATAGATGAAATTGAGGATAAATAAATTGACGCACTGTTTTTTTTTTTTTTTTTTGTTTATGGCAAGTGTACATGTGGTTGCCAACTATTGCATAGTTTGGGGGTGAAATTTGATAGTTAGAGGAAGGAAAATCAAGTAATTTAATGGAATCTTATAACAACCATTCCCATCCTGTGATTGAGAGCTGAGTATCCAACTACGCAAGATGTGACATGAGGTAAGAATTGTAAATGTGTCATGAGAAAATGCATAGTGGAAATGGTGCGAAATGTCACCATTTCAAACTCATTTGGTGATATTGTCAGTGGTTTAATAAGTTAAGTTTAAAAGGCACATATTATGGTGAACTACCAAAATTGCCCTTAGATAATCAGTTATGTTATTCTCTTTGTACTTTTATTTCTCCACACTTCCAAAAAAAACGACTCTCTCTCTCTCTCTGATTTTTTCTTTCTCTCTCTCTCTCTCTCTCTCTCTCTATCTACAAATAAAAGTTAAAGATTTGTGGTTTCCTCGAGTTTCATCTTCAACTTATAAAATAAGGTAATATTTCTTGAACTTTCTTCTTATAATTTGTTCACATTTTGTAAACCAGCCATTGTGAGAATTTTTAGATCTCCGAGCCTTTTCATGTGTTACCCGAGCCTTTTCATCTGTTCACTATCCAAGCATTTTCATGTGTTTCCCGTGCCTTTTCATGTGTTCACTATCCGAGCTTTTTCATGTGTTTCCCGAGCCTTTTCATGTGATTCCCATGCCTTTTCATGTGTTTCCCGTGACTTTTCATGTGATTTCCGTGCCTTTTCATGTGTTTCCCGTGCCTTTTCATGTGATTCCCATGCCTTTTCATGTGTTTCCCGTGCCTTTTCATGTGATTCTCGTGCCTTTTCATGTGTTTCCCGTGCCTTTTCACGTGTTTCCCGTGCCTTTTCACGTGTTTCCCGTGCCTTTTCATGTGTTCACTATCCGAGCCTTTCATGTGATTCCCGTGCCTTTTCACGTGTTTCCCGTGCCTTTTCATGTGTTTCCCGTGCCTTTTCATGTGATTCCCGTGCCTTTTCATGTGTTTCCCGTGCCTTTTCATGTGATTCCCGTGCCTTTTCATGTGATTCCCGTGCCTTTTCATGTGTTTGCCTTTTCATGTGTTCCTTTTCATGTGATTCCCGTGCCTTTTCATGTGTTTCCCGTGCCTTTTCATGTGTGCCTTTTCATGTGATTCCCGTGCCTTTTCATGTGATGTGTTTCCCGTGCCTTTTCACGTGTTTCTGTGTTTCCGTGTTGCCTTTTCATGTGTCCGAGCCTTTCATGTGTTTCCCGTGCCTTTTCTTCCGTGCCTTTTCATGTGATTCCGTGCCTTTTCATGTGTTTCCGTGCCTTTTCATGTGTTTCCCGTGCCTTTTCATGTGTTCACTATCCGAGCCTTTCATGTGTTTCCCGTGCCTTTTCATGTGTTTCCCGTGCCTTTTCATGTGTTTCCCGTGCCTTTTCACGTGTTTCCCGTGCCTTTTCATGTGTTCACTAACATGTGATTCCGTGCCTTTTCATGTGTTTCCCGTGCCTTTTCATGTGTTTCCCGTGCCTTTTCATGTGATTCCCGTGCCTTTTCATGTGTTTCCCGTGCCTTTTCATGTGTTTCCCGTGCCTTTTCATGTAATTCCCGTGCCTTTTCATGTGATTCCCGTGCCTTTTCATTCACTATTCGAGCCTTTTGAAGAAATTTTTGAGCATTTTCATGTGATTTAATCGAGCCTTTTAAAGAATTCTATGAGCCTTTTCATGTCTTCTCTGAGACTTTTAAATATCCTTAACATAGCCTTTGTAAATGTAATATTTGAAAAAAGTTTGTAGTCCTGAATTTTCATTAATGCTTTGTGATGATTAATTTGACAGCATCATGAATCGGGTTAGAATAGTAATATCTTACAACGGTCGATGGGAGCAGTTACCCGACGGAAGTCAAAGGTTTGTTGGATCGGATAACCAGGGAATGTATGTGTCAAAGGATATGACTTACGAAGAATTGGTGGCGATCGTGC
Organism: Acer negundo; assembly: GCA_035582765.1. NCBI lineage: Eukaryota > Viridiplantae > Streptophyta > Magnoliopsida > Sapindales > Sapindaceae > Acer > Acer negundo. The sequence continues at coordinate 17,305,513 of CM069236.1, read as the reverse complement.
ATACCATTGTGAATTATGATGTAAACAAATTCAATATTGATCTGTCATCAATATCAATTGTTCCGGGCAGTACATGTCGCACATTTATAAGAAATGACAACGATGTGCAGTTTATGCTAGGGGAAGATCGAGTTATCCCTCAAGTATGTGTCAGTGTAACTGAGAGGACAGCTGGAAATGTGATCGGGAATGATATTCCTCCTCTTGAAAATACCCAACAATTAGGATCCTTTAGCGGTAGCAACCAAGTGTTCAACCAAAGAAGTGCCACTGAAGGTGGGGGAAACATGTGTGGTGTCCCACCGGTAGCGGTCGACCATGAAGATTTAGTTGAACCTCAATTTGCCGATGTGTTTGGTTGTCGAAATGAGCAGTACAATGAGCAAAACAATTACCCGAACCCTGAGGTGGATAATGAGGCAAATAATGAACAGGTTAATGATCGGGTTGATGATCTACAAAATGTGGATGAAGACCCTGCACAAATTGAAACACGAGGTAGACATGTACAAGGAGTTAGTTGCACTCCACTTGATATGCCTGGGCCTTCCGAGGTCCGGTATAATGTAACAGCATCTGCAACGTGGGTTATTCCCGGAGCAGATTCATACTCGTTTGGTATTGATACAACTAACACCTTGGCAACGCCAGAACCTAGAACCATGATTTATAAAGGTCAATTTTTTCCGAGTAAAAAGGATTTGAAGAGGCTAGTTGGCCATTTTGCAATGCATCATAACTTTGAATGGAAGGTGAAAAGGTCCAATAAGACAACTTTACATCTGGTTTGCATCATTGACGACTGTACATGGAAATTAAGAGCGGTGAGGAGAGATGAAGGGACATACTTTCAAGTGAGAAGTTTTGTCAACGAACACAGTTGTCCCTTGGAGGAGATTCACCGTCGCCACCGACAAGCTAGTGCAGTCATAATCGAAGAAGTCGTTGCACCTAAACTTCAACAACATGATGGTCGTCTCATGCGTCCCAAGGACGTCATCGCCGATATGAAAACAATGTATGGCATACAAATCATGTACAGTAAGGCACACGATGCCCTTCAATATGTATTATCATTGACCTACGGAACGCATGAAGAAGCTTTCCAACTCTTGCCATCTTTTGCATACGTTCTGGAATAGCAAAATCCTGGCACAATCACCGACTTACAATGCACTGACGATGATAAATTCCTCTACTTTTTCATGTCGTTAGGGTCCTCAATTAGAGGTTTTCGGAGGTGTATACGTCCTGTGATTGCAGTTGATGGTACCCATTTGAAGGGAAGATTCGGCGGTACAATGTTTGTGGTAACTACACAAGATGGAAACGAACAGGTGTATCCAATTGCTTTTGGGTATGGTGACTCAGAAAATAATCTTTCATGGGAGTGGTTTTTGGAATGCTTGAGGGGTGCCCTTGGTAATATAGATGATCTGGTTTTCATTTCCGATCGTCATCCAAGCATTGAAGCAGGGATATCTAAAGTGTTCCCTTATGCAACACATACCATATGTTGCTGGCATTTTGGGGAAAATATGAAGAAGCGATTCCATAGAAAGGATGTTGCTGACATAATGAATGATGCAGCTAGGTCGTACAGTGAATTAAAGTATAATCGTCACATGGAGGAGTTACGTAAGCTGCACAAGGCTGCATTCGATTATGCTATTGCTGCCGGTCCTCACAAATGGTCCCGCGTACACTGTCCCCAAAGAAGGTACAGGGTGATGACCACAAATGTTGCAGAGTGCATAAACTCATGCCTAAAATTCGCACGGCAACTGCCATTGATGACGCTGGCAGAGTTCATTAGGAATATGCTACAAAAGTGGTTTCACGATCGTCATGCAGCTGCACGGTCCATGCGTCATCGATTGACCGACGCAGCACATCTTGTGATCCTGAAACGGGTCGAGAAGTGCGGTTTTATGACCGTAAATCCAGTTGACTGGAACATATTCTCCGTCAGACACAAGGGAAAACAGTGGACGGTTGACTTAGCCCGCAAGACTTGCACATACAACAAATTCCAAATGGACTTTTTTCCATGTTCACATGCACTCGCAGCGGCAAGGTACTTGACAAGTTATAGTTAACACATTATATTACCCAAACGTGAATCTCACTATTTTCATTGTTGCAGGGAGCGAAACTTGGATTTCACATCTCTGTGTGCAGACTACTACAAAAGGGAGACACTTATTGATGCATACTCGGTTCCTATTATGCCTGTTGGCCATCCTTCTTCATGGGTTGTGCCATCTGACATCGCAGCGCGGGTGGTTTTAAATCCAAAGACAAAGAGACAATCAGGTCGGCCGATGGAGGGTCGACATGCCTCGTCTTCAGAGAGGACAACCACACAATCGTGTAGAAGATGTGGACAACCTGGACATAATAGCAGGAGGTGTTCCAACCCGCCTATGGTTAATGAAGGTCCCAGTAGAATTGTCCCCGAGGAATATCGTCGCAAGTGCAGCATCTGTCATTCAATTGGACACAACAAACAAACGTGCCCTTATAAGGAAGGCAATCAAACATAACAAGGCAGTACAAGATGAAGACGAATTGCCACCAGAAGCACCTTGAGGAACATGTCTCCAAGTTGATGTCTTCAAACATCGTTCAGACTTTGGGAACCATGCTCGATACAGTTATGTTGTTTAAATCGGTAAAGGTTTAGTTGTTCATTTTCATTGTATTATTTAATTCGTGATGCAACGCACTAAATTGTTCACGCGCGGGTTGGAAAGTGAAAAAAATTAATTAATTAATGAAAATAATATATGAATCTGTTATGTACATCAATTACAACTCAGGGAACAACTCATATATAAATCATCTATACAACAGTGTTGTGGAGCGAGTTACAATAAACCTCCACAGCCATCTTCTCCCGGATGGTGCCCATATCCTCTTCTTTCCAATCGAACTCCTTCTTGTTTGCCAACAAGTACTCTGCCAATCTCAAAGTATGGGCACCACAGTTACCGCTGCAAATCACCATATGAACAACCATTAGAATGGAATTTAATTAAAACCAAGTGAGGTATAATAAAATGTTGAAACAGTCATACCCCTGATGCTGTTGGGGCACCCCACGGATCCGTCCATGATGCTCATCCGGAAGGCCTTCTTCGATAAACTGTATGTCACATCATCCTTCGTTCGGTTTGAGTGAAACTCGACCTGATGCAACATCGAGGGTATAAACCAACGTAGGCACGCAACCTGCTTATTCCTGTACTCCCATGGGACCTCCTGTCTGAACGGGTCTAACAGGTAGATCTTCCCTTGGGTGAGGTCGACGCTGGCCAGTACCCAATGGTTGCGTCCAAGGTTGCAAGGTATCATAACCTGTTAGTGTTTCAACACAGTGTTATGTGCCTGAAATCTAAACATAGTATTAAACACATTGAAACCTTGTAATTTAAACACTCACCCAATCAACCGCGTGCCATGACTGGTTTCCTGCCGGGAGTAATCCTCGGACCGTCTTCAGGTCATCATCGTGCCACTTGTGTTTCAGCATAGACCATTCCTTAGGGGGTGCAGCCACCCCACTGCCGAACATCCGCTCCCACTTAATATCTAACCATGACTGTATATAGAAAATTAACCACAATGTTAGGTAATAGATCTAGTAAACACATCAATTAAAAAATGAAAATTGTACTGTACAAGAACTTACATAGAACTGGGAATCCAATACGTTAACCCTCTGAGCGTAGACAGTGGGGTACGCTCGTTGACGCTTCCGTAAAATCAACAAGTACGCATCAATACGCTGACAATGTAAACATTTTATATTGTTAGGATTCTACCATTACTGATAAAAACTTATACAAAAAGTTAAAGTAAGGAACGTACCGTATCCTCCAACTCCATGAAGTTGGTTTGGAACCGTTGGAACCAAGTGACACCAACTGGTATATGTATATCCACATCACGTCTGTATAATTGCTGAAGAAGTTAGATGACCAAGTAATATTAATTAAAAGATTGTGTAATGAACGATTATACGTACAATTCCCCCGTGGTGTTCCTCTTGTAGGCTTGGTACGCAGTAACGTGGTCAGGATCTAACAAATCATAGGGCTTGAATGCATGCACTGATGACGCTGGCCTGGTCCTTGGCTTCTTCGGCCTACATGGGTCAGTGTATGGGGTCATCAGCTGCCAACCTGGCCTGCGAACCCGCAGCTGACGCTGAATCTGGGGCGGACTACAGGCTCCAGAACTAGACTCCACCGGAGGTGTGTGCAGTGAGGAGGATCTATGCCTCTGTGGACTACTATGAAGAGGGCTGCGCTGTGAGGACGACCTGTGCCGCCGTGTATCTCTATGAGGAGGGCTGTGATGTGAGGAGGATATCTCCCGTCGTGTATCTCTCCGAGAAGGGCTACGCTCTGAAGAGGATCTATCCCTCCGTGTATCGCTCTCTCTCCCTGTATCGCGCTGATGAGTGGGGGAGTTGCGCCTGGATCGCTTCAACGGTCGCACTGCGCTGGGATCTACTGGAGGTGGTGTACGCTGTGATGATGAACCATGTGCTAGGTCATGTGGAAGAACATGTGGCACAGATCCACCAGGTAGCTCCCGTACTAGAAGTCCTGTCTCTGTACCAGCACTGTCGTCGGGTATAACTGGAGGAGGCACCTGCTCTAATAGTGATATCTCTGTACCACCGGGAACCTCTGTTCGTTCTGTCATAACATGCCCCGGGTGATCAGATACTGTCTGCAGTATGTGCCTCCGTAGTAGGTGTCTGCTCATGTGTGATCTATGGGTCTATCTCATGCTGATGTGTACCTGTCCTGCCTGTGGGACTAAAGTCTCTGTGATGGTCATTGGATGGTGGACCATCCATACGGGACTGCGATGTCTGACCTTGACCCTGACCCTGACCCTGAAGCGCCCGGATCATATCCAACAACTCCTGATGCTGCTGATCTCGCTTCTCATCACTCTTTCGGATAGCCTCCATCATATCAACCCGTAGAGATTGGACAGCATCCATCACTTCAACGAATTTACCATCCCAGCCCTGAAACGATTTCAAGTTTTGTCAGCACTTAAACTGTTCACTCAATTGAAATTAAATAATGTGGTTCTAATATCTTTTACATACATGTGGATGCCCGCCAACGCCTCCTCGGGAATCACCTCCAGGTCGAGACTGTCTGGGCATAGTGAATCGTACCCGTCTATGCCTTTCAGGACTCTCATCGCGACCCTCCAAAACTGAATCACCCCTAGGTCGAGGCTGTCTGGGCAAAGTGAAACGTACCGGCTGATGCCTCACGGGACTCCGACTCCCACCCTCCTGGTCTGAACCCTCTGTATCATTGGCTCCGGAATATGCACCATCCATATCACTGGGTCCGGAATAAGGACCCTCCCTGTCACTGGGTCCTGAATACGCACCCTCTGTATCACTAGGTCTAGAATACGCACCCTCCATATCAATGGGTCCAGCACTCCTACGTCGTTCGTGCTCAGGGACGTGACTAGGTATATCAGAAACATCGGTATCATACAGACTGCCTCCCAGGTATATGCCTTCGTAGTAAGGTTGAGCCATCTCAACACTCGTTGGCACCAATTCACGCCGCGCAAACATCTGAAATCGGAGTTAGATCATTGTAATTGTATACATACTAAAAACTATGAAAATTAACAACAACAATACTTACCCTTTCAGTGAAAATGCCATCCAGTTTTCTCCCCCACGGTCGCTGACTCAACTCCCATTTCAGAATACGTGGGGGTGGTAGCTCGGAGATTGCCCTACGGATCCCACATTTTTTATTCCCAAGCTCGGGGATAACCTCAAAAGCAAATATCTGTATAATATATAAGTACGATATGAAGTAAATACATTAGTCATATAAAATAAAATAAAAAACTATAATTAAAATACAGATTCAAATTTTAAATTCTCACCAATAGTGCGTGTGGTAGTCCATATACGTTGTACGTCTCAGTCGTGTGTACGTCAGCACCCCTTTCTTGCTGTCGTTGTTCAAACCGCTCCCGTCGACCATCCAACGCATGCTTGAAACAATAAATTGACCGCCTATACACGTGTGCGCCCCACGGGAACGCATCAAAAGCGTCCAAGTCCTCCACTAGCCTCCACTGCCATACTGGAACTTTATCTCGCTCGTCTACCCCCATTAGTATCCAGTTGAGCATAAACAATAAGCATAGCTTTACCGCATCGTACTGCTCCACAAAAATACCAATCCGCAGCACTGCTCTCAACTCTTCAAACTCGATGTCTCTACCCTGGAAGTACCGCTCGTGTATGCCATTCTCTACCATATCATACCTTGCCGTGTCGGGAATGACTCCGAACTTCAACCCAGTGATTAGACAAAACTCAACCTTCGAGAACCGGACCGAATGCTTACCTAACAAAAATCTCATCTCATCTTCCGGCCCATCGTGATGCAACTCGCGTAAAAGCAGCCGATGGACAATCCCAGCCGAAAAATGAATCTCACGATGCATCATTAGAAAATGACCAAAACACGACTCAGTATACCGACGTCGGTCTTCGATCCTCAGATGTTCAGGTACACTATTAAGTGCGTTGTCGATATCAACCAGGTCATGGAAATGGTCATGCCGTATAATTTTTCCCTTGAACCATTCTCTTACTGGGGTTTTAAGCGACTCCTTTAGCTGATACCTCATCTGCATTCACAGAAAAAAAACATATGAGTTCATGAAAAGGCTCGAACAAAAAGGCTCGGGCAGTGTATGAAAATGCTCGGGTAATGTATCAAAAGGCTCGAACACTTCAGTAAAAGGCTCGGGTAGTGTATCAAAAGGCTCGGGTAGTTTGTGAAAAGGCACGAACACTTCAGTAAAAGGCTCGGGTAGTGTATCAAAAGGCTCGGGTAGTTTGTGAAAAGGCACGAACACTTCAGTAAAAGGCTCGGGTAGTGTATCAAAAGGCTCGGGTAGTTTGTGAAAAGGCACGAACACTTCAGTAAAAGGCTCGGGTAGTGTATCAAAAGGCTCGGGTAGTTTGTGAAAAGGCACGAATACTTCATTAAAAGGCTCGGGTAACGTCTGAAAAGGCTCGAACAAAAAGGCTCGAATAACAGTTCAAAAAGACTCGATTAAGTTCAAAAAGGCTCGAAATAAAAGGTTGAAAAAGGCACGATAACAGTCCAAAAAGGCACGATAACAGTACAAAAAGGCACGATAATAGTACAAAAAGGCTCGATAACAGTACAAAAAGGCTCGATAACAGTTACAAAAGGCACGATAACATTACAAAAAGGCTCGAAATCACTTCAAAAAGGCTCGATAACAGTTAAAAAGGCACGATAACAGTTCAAAAACGCAAAAAGGTCGATAACAAAAAGGCACGATAACAGTACAAAAAGGCACGTACAAAAAGGCTCGATAACAGTTACAAAAGGCACGATAACAGTACAAAAAGGCTCGAAATCACTTCAAAAAGGCTCGATAACAGTTAAAAAAGGCACGGTAACAGTACAAAAAGGCTCGAAATCACTTCAAAAAGGCTCGATAACAGTTAAAAAAGGCACGGTAACAGTACAAAAAGGCTCGAAATCACTTCAAAAAGGCTCGATAAAGATTCAAAAACACTTACTAACCTAGATCTTCATCGTCTTCAAAAGAAATTTTTTTCTTAAACTAAAACACTAACCTAATCTCATCAAACAAACATAATGAACAACAAATCAAATCAAACCTAATCTACATCAAATACACAAAACTTATCTAGAACAAAAATGCGTGAGAAACAAAAACTTACCGGTCTCGTTTTTCTTCGCCCTTCAGTTCTATTCGACATCGGTACTGTAGCGCCGTCGCCGGTGGTTCTTCGTCAGGTTTTGGTCCTCTGTAGCACTATTGCGCCGTCGGGGTTTCTCTCTCTGGTTTTTTCTTTCAACGTTTCAAAACCAGACAAACCGACAAAAAGGGTAATTTTGTCTGGTCACATAAAATGGTGTCTTTTAAACTTAGATTAGTAACTTGGTGCCTGTTCCCCAAAAAGCGCCCCAAATGGTGACATTTAAATTTCGACCTCAAAATGCATATGTATTAGCCATACGCCATCCCATCTTCATTAGCCGGATACACCACTCATATGTGTACTTTTAGATAAGATTTTCTCTCCGTGGTATTGGTTCACATCAATACTTTTTTCTTGCCAACGAAAAGGATAATTTGCAATTTTAGAGAACAAAGTGTGGTAAAAAAAAATTATGGGTTCATTTTTCTTCACATTGATACTTTCTTCTTGTCAACGCAAAGTGTTGTAAAAAACTATGGGCTCAAAAGGTGAATGAACAAAATCTTGAAAAAACTCTATTGCCTAACCCATTTAACCTAACTACCCAGAGTCTCCCCATTCCCACTTTTTCCCTAACGAAATCTGCACCCCAATCGTTTACAAACTTTTTCTTTATCATTCAAGATTTAAAGTTGTTCCGATAATGATTACATGAAATTGAATCTCTGTTATATGGGGAGATTTTGGATATATACGGAAACTAATGTTGTATCTGTTTATCATATGCCACAAATCTCAATGGCTTTTGATCAATTCATGACAAGTCAAATATAGTCTAAATTTATAGAATGGAATAGAATTTTTTTTTTTTTTTTTTTTTTTTTTTTTTTTTTGAAAGAGGAATGGAATAGAATATAATATAATTATTTACTTGGAATTTTAATATCAGTGCCTTGTGAATGTGGTACTCAACCGAGTTTTGTATTTTGAATGGATTTCTTATGTTAGTTGTTGAATGCTTTTTATGGGTGTCATTGGCATTTAAGTCAAAAAGTCATGATGGAGTAATATAATCTTTTCATTTCTTTTTGAGATGCAAGCTAAGGAGACTTTGTCTAATCTAATTTCACTTTGGAAATTGCTCAGTCTTTGTCTCATCCATGGCTGCTCTATTTTTTTTTTTTTTAAGTTTTGGTCCTTTTTTGACCTGTCTAATGACTTACAATTGGAAGACTATACAAAGAAATACCAAGTTTGGTGAAGCTAATTAAGTCTGGGCACTAACATTTAAGTAACTAATTAGGCCTCCATCATGCATGGAAAAGTCATCCCACTATGGGAAACACAAAAGCAGAGAAGATCATATAGCTTGGAACCCTCTTTAATTATGTCTCCTCTTTCTAATAATCATTTTTCTATCGAATCTATTTCATCCTTCAAGTTCAAGTCCTATCAATTACCCACAAACCAAAGTATATTTTAGTTCTCCAAAATGTTTTAATAAATGAGAATCACAAGAAAATTTGTTAACAATGATAATAATAATCACAAGCAGCTATGGTCATGGAGATGGATACATAGTTTAATGATGCATCAATATATGACAAGTTCCGGCAGTCGGCAGACAAGACATGACCCACCTGATATTATGAGCTTCACATGTAAACACAGACTCAGATAGTCAGATGCATATGGTAGATTTAGTTTATTTATTTATTTATTTGCATGTAGTGTTGACCCACATAGATTTATTATTTGCCCCACCTGGTAGATATACTCTGCCATCGACAAATAAATTGTTATGATGAATCCTGATCCTGGAACGCCATTTCAAACCTCATTTCTCAAGCTGAGAGAGCCCACCTTTCAAAATCAACCGCCCTCCAAACCCAGAAACCGAAAACATAAAGAAACACCAAAATTTTACAGTCACATTAACATATTAGACAAAAGGACAAAAGGAGATTGGTCTAGTGGTATGTCTCTCACACCTACACTATGAGATCGTGGGTTTGAGTCTCTTTCCCTCCCCTCCCAGACCTTGAATTATTGTAATATTTAAAAAAAAAAAAAAAAAATTGTAAAATTAGTTAAGTTTGAAATTGAATCATAGCCATATGCATACCTATCTGCTGCCACCTCTCTGCCTGCTAAGTTCCGGCCAGTCTACCGCTGATCACTTGGCTTTGTTTATCCGATTTCAACCTCTTGTTTGCATCAAAACAGTATTCATGAAAACGATTGATCAGAAATCACTGAGATCATCATATCAAAGCATAGAAAAGCAGAGACAAGAAAGACATCATGTAAAACCGAGTTGGGGGGAATGAAGCCTGGTCCGAAATCGTTCATAGAATTACATGCCCTAAGGTTGGTTCGTATAAATATATGAATGATTTCGAACCAGACAACATTCCCCTCTACTGTTCATGTAGAGATCGGGAGGACGAGAGCACTTTTGCTGGAGCAAAGTATTAAGAAGATGAAGATGGCATATATATTTATGTGTATATATATATATAGGTAGATTTGATATGGCCATGCAATATTATTAATAAATATATATTATTGTTTTTCATGGGGTCCTTTTTATATGTAGGAGTGTAGGACTGGGGAGAGATGCTTTTGTGGGTCACATGACATGGAGTCCACCTTCTACATTACCCCTAGCATGCCTTTCACACTTAGGGATATATATATATGTTAAATATATGTCAATCCAAATTAAGGGATGGATGAATTAAGAGGGAGAGAGAGTAGGAAAGATGGAGAGGATAACATATATCATTCATGTTGTTTGGTATTGAAAAGATGGTTGAATGGATGAATTGGTATTTAATTTATAAAATTACTATATTGCCCTTTAAAAACCTTGAGGTTAGTATAAAATTGGAGGGCATTATAGTAATTCTCATCCAATCTTCTCTCCCTCCTCTCATCCACCATTAATTGGAAGGATCCAAAATGGTGGGCCCAAAAGGATTTGCTCTCTCTCCTCTCCTCCTCTCCCTCCCTCTCATCCCTCCAACCAAACAAAGGATTTGATCTCTTCCTCCAATCCTCTCCCTCCCTCCATTTCTCCATCCAACCAAACACAGCCTAAAATTGTTGATTTTTTTGTTTGGTTCAATGACTTAATGACTTTTTCTCCAACATAATTATTTATAAGTATATACGAGAAAAAGTGTCGATAGTCATATTCTATAAGTGATTTTGAGGTCAACCGCTGCTTTTTTGCCTTTTGAAATTAGCAACCAAAGTTTTATGCATGTTAAGTTCTAATCAATTGAAATATAATTGGAATACATGATATTTAACAACAAAAAGAAATAGTAAGCACATATCATCATTTGATTTTTATTAAGGTGTAGTTTAGATAAGAAAATGATAAGATTCAAAAGAAAAATCTTTTGTGCTCTAATTTTGTGAAAATAAGGGTGAATAGCACCAAATGGGTATTATTTTTTTTTTTGACATATCACTTATTTAATAACTTAAGTTTTAAAATTAAAAAAAAATTAAAAATTAAAAATTAAAAACATAAAATTACATCAAACAAAAATTCCCTTGACATTTACGTTTTCCCTCCTTTTTTTTTATTTTCATATCCATTGTCAAACTTTGTCTTTCTTCAACGTGTTCTTGAAAAAAAAAAGGGAGATTTTGTTTTCTCACTTCATCGATTTGGTCTCTAGCTCTCATTTCATCTTGACCTTATAAAGCTATGAAAATAGTAAATATACTTGTTAGAATATGGTGTACGTTGAACCTCATTGGAAAGACAAGTAAGATTGTACAAATTCATTTGAATACTTTGGAAGGAATTTCTCCTCCATATGCCTTTTCTACAAGATCATTGAAGCTCAATAGTTTTCTTTATTAGTTTAGGAACTTGCAATTTGTTGTTGTTGAACTAGGAGTGAAGGTTGAATCAGGGCCGTCTCTAGACATTTTGAAGCCCGATCAATTTTATGATATTAACAAAAATCGAGGCTCTATATAAAATTATTATTATTAATATAAAAAAAAATTAAATAAATAATTATTCATTTACCAAATACAATGGAACCCACATAAATTAAAACAAAAAAGATTTATCATATCTAAAAACATAAAAAGAGAGAGTCAGAGAAGTTTTTGATTCGTTTTTATTATTATTATTATTAAACTAGAACAAAACAGAGACATAGAAAAGCAAAACAAAGCAGGAAGCAACACGAAGAAAACCAAACCAAACCTAGGAAAGACAGGCCCTTTGATACGTTTAGCACTTTAGTTTTAGGTAAAGGTTGTTGTTTTTAATTAATTTACTATTTGGTTTTATTTTAAATAGTGTAGTGATATAGTCTCAAAATCACAATGACAAGTTTATTGGACCTAAATTTTTTTTTTGTTTAATTGAAGTAGTTTATTAGGCCAAAAAGGAAAATATATAAATAAAAGGGTTTGGAATTGAGCTTTGTTTAAACATAAACATATTGGGTTCTGAAGCCCCAAAGAAGAAGAAGTAAATTGGACCAGTTGGGGGCCCCAGTAAAATGCTGGGTTTGCTGCCTCCATGGGCCGGCCCTAGGTTGAACTACTGCTTCTTATTTCTCTCATCGGCATTTCTATCCAAATTTTGTTTGATTTTTAAATAATTGACACTACAAGGAAAAAATAAATAAATAAATAAAAACGTCTATTACGACAAATATTTTTCGTTAAAAAATCATCTCTACAGACCTTTTGGAACAAAAAACCAATTCATCTCAAATTACCTTGTCTAGGGTAGGTCGCAATAGGTTCTTTGGAATGAAAATTAAAATCTGTCTCCAAAGAGTACCTATAGAGATGAAATTGACTTTCGTCCCCTTTGATAATATGTAAGGACAAAAAATTTCACCCTTCAAATAAACCTGTAGGGACGAAATATGTATTTTTGTTCCATTTGATAACCTTTAAGGATGGAATATTTCGTCCCTTAGATATATTGTAGGGATGAAATATCAATAAAATTAAAAAATTAAAAATAAATAAATAAAATAAAATCAATCAATCAATCAATCCCTCAACTACCCATCCACCGGATCCCACCCTGTAAAAATCAATCAATCCCTCCACTACCCATCCAACCCCAGTTAATACATTTGTATTGTTAGAGTAAAGACTTAACCACCTTACTACACCTTTGATTTGGTTAATAATTGCATAATGCTTGTATATATATATATATATATATATATATATATATATATATATGTGGAAATTACCAAAAATGACCACTCTAAATATGGAAATTTTATTTGTAACCACAAACGAAATTTTAATTGTTAATAACCATATTTTTATAAAATTACTTGAATACCCCTATATAAAAACCATCCCAAACTCTCTCTCTCTCTCTTCTTCCTCTCTTTTCTTTCTCTCTCCTTTGCTCTTTCTCTCTCCTAGATCTCTCTCTCCCCGTCCAAACTGACGCCTGTAAATCAACGTCGGCGACGACGTCGGCGTCTACAAATCGTCGCAAATCGTCACCGGCGTCTTCCCCATTGAAACCGAACCAAGCATCGTTGCCAGCATCCTCTCTCTCTTTCTCTCCCCGAACCTCGCTTTCTCCATTCACGTTGTCGCGCCGTCGTGTGTTGCTGCTTAACGCCGTGATGGCAACGACGACGACGACAACGAGATGGGCGATGGGATGGCGACGACGACATGGCGATGTGGTATGCAAAATAAAAAGAAAAACAAAAAAATATAAACCTAATTTGAGGAAGCAGAAGGGGAAATTTTCAATTTAGTCTAGATTTCAAGTTTGGACATTTCAATTTAGGCATGATTTCAAGCTTGAACATTTTAATTTAGTCATGATTTCAAGTTTGGACATTTTAATTTAGTTGTGATTTCAAATTTGCTTCGAGATTAAAAAAAATAATAAAATAATAAAAAAACCTATTTTCAGGGGTACTCTGGTAATTTATGGACATATACTGAAATTTTTTTAAAAAAATGGTTATTAACAATTAAAGTTTTAAACTGGTTACTAACAAAAGTTTAATGATTCTACTGGCTACTTTTGGTTTTCTCTCTATATATAACCTATATATGTTATTAAATTTTTATTGATAATTTTTAAATCAAAATTTTATTGAAAAACTTTAATTGTATATTAATTAAAATAATGTAAATTTTATTTTATATGATAGACAAATCGATATTAAAATAAAAAATGTTTATTAAAGCATTTAATTAAAACTTTTTTTTTTTAATCATATATTGTTGGATCAAAGGGTTTATCGTTACTAGTACTCTCTCGTTTCTCTACATCTTGCAATTTAATAGAAAAATGTACCCTGCTTGATTTTTCCACTTAACACTGAATAGTGCTTAATGTGTTCCATTCAATTATTTTGTTTGATTTTTTAAGTGTTAAAATCACTTAATGAACCCCTAAAATCACTTGTTTTGAAAAGTGAAAATTTTTCACTTTTCACTTAACACAAATCCAGTAGAATTTAATGCAAAGTTTTACTTCCAAAATTATCCTCACTAATTTAATCTATTTCCAAAACTAACCACTTGTTCTGTAATCACTACAAAAAATGGCTATTGGGACGAATAAAATCCGTCACAAAAAACGTCGCCTCAAGTGGGTTGCAATAGGTTTTTTGGGACGAAAATAGAAACTCATCCCAATAGACCACCTATAGAGACGATTTTTGTTCGTCCAAATTGATAATGTATAGAGATGAAATTATTCGTCCTAATAGACAACTTATAAGGACGAATTATATTTTCATCCCCTTTGACAACTTGTAGCCTTTATATAATTTTTCCCTTTAGATATCCTACAGGGATGAAATTTAAAAAAAAAAAAAAATTTTTAAAAAAAGAAATTTGCCTTCAAACGACCAAGCCACCCACACCCACGCTGCCCACATGCGCAACCCACACAAATTCAATTTAATTGGTGTCACACTCGCCCACAAGCTTAACCACCTTGCTATTACTTCAAATATGATAATAAAAGCATAATTATTATATATAACCTCTACTTGTTATTAATTTTTATTGATTATTTTTCAATCAAAATTTTATTTGTAGATCGATTCCACTAATTTAAATTTTATTTTTATACGATAAACAAATTGGTATTAAAAAACATTTATTATAACATTAATTTAAACTATTTTGTTAAAATAATATATTATCAGATCAAAGAGTCAATCGTTTTTTTATTTGATAGAAAAAAAAATGTTTTTACATTTCTCAATTTGAAACCAACGGTTTCGATTTTCAATTTGAAACCAGCGGTTTCGGTTTTCGATTTGAAACCAGCGGTTTCGGTTTTCGATTCGAAACCAGCTGTTTCGGTTTTCGATTCGAAACCAGCGGTTTTGATTCCAATTCCAACTGTTTGGTTATTTTTTTTTAAATAATAGAAAATCTCTCAAGACTAATATTTATTGATCCTTATGAAGAACTTATTGGGAAGAAACAAAATTCATCGATAGAGAACCACTTTTGACGAACAAAATGATCTACATTGCATCATTTTCTAATTTATATGGTAATTTAATTATTAATCTATCTTTAAGGAAAAAACTTATAAAAAAATAAAAATAAATAAAAAAATAAAAATTAAAATTAAAAAAAAAACAAAAATCTTCAAGAAAATTAATTAATTATTATAATTTTAAATAAAAAGAAAACCTATTGGGACGAAAATAATTTGTCCCAATAGACGTCCTATTGGGACGAAATAAATTCGTCCCTAATGTCAACAAAATTAAATAATTATTATAATTTTAAACAAAAAGAAAACCTATTGGGATGAAATAAATTCGTCCCAATAGGCAGTCTATTGGGACGAATTATGTATTTCGTCCCGATAGACGTCCTATTGGGACGAAAAAAATTCGTCCCTAAAGGTCAACAAAATTAATTAATTATTATAATTTTAAATAAAAAGAAAACTTATTGGGACGAAATAAATTCATCCCAATAGATTGCCTATTGGGACGAATTATGTATTTTGTCCCAATAGACCCTTATTGGCTATTGGGACGAATCACATTAGGACGAATTATGTATTTCGTCCCAATAGACCTCTTATTGAGACGAAAACAATTCGTCCCTAAAGGTCAATAAAATTAATTAATTATTATAATTTTAAATAAAAAGAAAACTTATTGGGACGAAATAAATTTCATCCCAATAGGCAGTCTATTGGGACGAATTGTGTTTTTTGTCCCGATAGGATGTCCTATTGGGACGAAATACAAAATTCGTCCCAATAGACCTTCTATTGTGACAAAAAAAAAAAGCATCTCAATAAAATTTTGTCCCAATAGGCCATTTTTCTTGTAGTGAATTTTATTTTTTTTATATGAAATCTATAAATTATATAATTATCCAAGTTTATTCTAAATCAATCAAAAAATAAATTATACACATGAAGTAGATTGCTAATAAAAACATATTGATAAACTTCATTTTGTTCATAATATACACATGAAGTAACTCATTAGTTTTATAATGTCACTAACTAAGAACTTAGTAATTATTAAATTATATACATTAATATAAATTTGAAATATTATTAATAACTGAATAGATTTATTTTAGAATTAATTTATATGTTAGAGTTGTCCGTAATATATTAAATGTAAATATATAACAAATAATAGTTAGAAGGGCATAGATGTAAAAATGTTTATTTTCAGATATTTATAACTTAAAAAAAAAAAAAAAACAAACAACTTATCACTTATATTCAGTTTTCAGTAAAAAAATAAAAATAAAAATAAAAATAAATTATATTCAGTTTTCAGTAAAAAAAATAAAAATAAAAACAAACATGTTTTTCAGTTTTCAGTTTTTAGTCACTATTCAGTATTCAGTAATATTCAACACTGTTTAGTCTTTAGACAAAAAATCAGACGGGATCTACGACTTGAATCTCCATCATAAAAGGGAAGGGGAAAGGACTTTTCTAAAAAGTGGTTTTACATTTTAATATTGAATGTCATAAGATATTTAGATTCTTATTATTACATTTATAAATAAAAATAATATAATTTTTCATAGTTTTTTTTTTTTTTAATTAATCTATAGTATTTTTTTTTTTTTTGACAGTATCAATCTATCTACCTATCTAGACCAGGTATTTTTTAAAGCTTTTGTGTAGGATTAAAGCCATTGACTTGAGAATCATTTGCCCAAACCTCAAGCTCGTCCATCTACCAGTTGAGCTACACTCCTAGAGGCAATTAATCTATAGTAATTAATATTAAAAAGTGAAAAAATAATAATAATTAACATTAAAAATTTTAAATAAATAACAAGGAAAACAGAATAAAACCTCTCAAGACTAAAGTAATTTGTCCTTATCGAGAACTTATTGAGACAAACCAAAATTCATTTTGATAGAGAATCACGTTGGATGAACAAAATGATCTATATATATTGCCTTATTTTCTAATTTAAATGGTAATTTAATTATTAATCTGTCTCCTAGAAAACTTCAAAAAAAAAAAAAATCAATATAAAAAAGGATAATTATAGTCCCAATAAATCATCATTAGCAACAATATTAATTTTGTCCCAATAAGTGCCCAAATTTCAAACTTTTTAGGGACGAAAATTTTTTTCGTCCCAATAGACATCCTATTGGAACAAATTTTTTCTGTCCCTAAAAGTCTTGTCATGTTTGTACTTTTTAAAGACGAATAAATTATTTCGTTCCAAGACATTCTATTGGGATAATTCTTTTTCATCCCTAAAAGTCTCGTCACAGTTTTTAGAGACGATTAATTTATTATTCGTTAATAGACATCCTACTAGGATAAACTTTTTTCATTTCTAAAAGTTTCGTCCCTGTAGCACAATTCTGTTGTAGTACGATGCTTATTTGCAATGCTTTGAAACGTATTTTTGTAAGTCATCGAGACTTATTTGCTCAAAGCGTCGAGATTGCAATTGAAAGTTTTGATATGTGGAAGTTGTGTAACCTTTTAATTATTTTTATCGAGACTTATTAAAGTCGAAACTTATATGTTTTCGAGAATTAATGTAGATCTGTTTCGAGACTTTATTGCAATTGAAAATTGTTATCATGTTAAAGTACTAGTCTAACCTGGTTTTTTTGATCGAAACTTATTATTATCACTACAAAAAAAAAAAAAAAAATTGTGCTACAGGGAGGAAAAAAATAACTCGTCTTGAAAGACTATAAACCTATAGAGACTTTTAGAAATGAGAAAATTCGTTCTAATTTAATGTCTATTATGACAAAATAAATTATTTATCTCTAAAAAGTATAAACATTAAGAGACTTTTAGGGACGAAAAAAAATTGATTTCAATAGGATGTTTATTGGGACGAAATAAGTTATTCGTCCCAAAAAAGTTTGATATTTTGTGGTTTATTGGGACAAAAATAATATTCTTTGGTAAATGATGATTTATCGAGACTATATTTTTCCTTTTTTATTTTTTTTTTTATTTTTTATTTTTTGAAGTTTTTCTTAAGAGATATATTAATAATTAAATTTTCTTTGCTTTTTTATATTAATTCAAAAAATTATGAAAATTTATATTATTTATATTTATCAATATAATAATAAGAAGAGTTAATATTAAAAACCTTCCATCACCTTTGAACTATTATTTTATTATTAATTACAAATGCTATTATTTTATAAACCCCCCTATGATCTAACACCGTTAGTATTACGTTTGTATTGACTAAGTTTGACTATTTAAAAGTCTAAAATGTCTTTATTTAAGCTTTAATTGTATGAATTGACCATTATACTCTTATACTTTTACCAAATAAATTAATAAAATGATACAAAATGTGAGAATGTTAATTTGCAAAGAATTGAAGAAGTTATTTTGTGGACAATTTTATCCCTAAAAATAACAAAATTACAAATGAACCAAAAGCATTGAAAATGAGAATTTGCTTGGATTTATAAAAAAGACAAATAAATACATATTTTGGTTTATTTTCAATGCTTTTGATTTGTTTGTAATTTTGTTATTTTTAGGGATAAAATTGTCCACAAAACAACTTCTCCTTTGCAAGTTAACATTCTCACCTTTTGTATCATTTTTTTACTTTATTGGTAAAAGTATGAGGGTATAATGGTCAATTCGTATAATTAAAACTTAAATATGGACATTTTAGACTTTTTAATAGTCAAATTCAATCAATACAAACAAAATACTAATGGTGTTAATCCATAAGGGAGGTTTCTAAAATTAAAGCATTTGTGACTATACATCCAATAATAGTTCAAATGTAAGGAGAGGTTTTTAATATTAAGTTATTAACCCTAATAAGAATCTAAAATATGTTGTGACCTTGAATATTAAAATACAAAACCACTTTTTAGGAAAGTCTTCATACATTTCACCTTCCCTTTTATGATAGCGATTCAAATCTTACGTTTGTCTATTAAATTGCAAAATGTAGAGAAACTTCTCCATATTCCAAGTACAATTAATGATAGACTTTTTGATCCAACAATATATGATTTTAAAATAATAGTTTAATTAAATACTACAATAAACGGTTTTTAAAATCAATTTGTTTATTATATAAAATAAAATTTACATTATTGGAATTAATCTATAAATAAAATTTTTCAATAAAATTTTGATTTAACAATAATCAATAAAAATTTAATATAGGTTATATACAGACATTATGTGATAATTAACGAAATTAAAGTTATAGCTAAGTGGTTGAGGCTTTACTCTAACAACCTGAAATCAGGTTCAATATCAGATCAGAATAAACTATTAATTAGTGTGTGATGAGAGGGATGTAGTGGGGATCATGTAAATTGTGGGAAATAGTACTCTTTTATGTTAAATTTTGAAAGTATCACTAGTTTAATAAATTAAGTTAAACGGCACCGATGGACTAAAATACCATCATCTCTTTCTTTTATTACATTCGTGCCATTTTTAGGTTTTTTTTTTTATTATTTCAAAAACTGATGAAAGATCTCCATTGGAGGTTAGTTCGACCACCATTGGAGGTCAAAATCCTCCAACTGGAGGTTGAAAGATGAAGAAGATGACAAAAAAAAAATTAAAAAAAAAAATTCATTTTCACCTAATGAGTCTCGGAAATTATAAATATACCTAATAAGTTTTGGAAACAATCTAATAAGTCAACTCAGAAACAACAAAATAAGGCTCGAAAATTAGAAAATAAGTCTTGGAAACACCAAAATAAGGGTTGTTTTTTTTTTCACTTAAAACTTAATAGATCTGAATCATAATTATTAAGTTGTTTTGTTTTGTTTTTTTTTAAGTGGTCAAACAACTTAAAAATACCAAAAAACAAATTAAAATTAAAAATCATGGCTTTTCACTTAATTGAACTAAATGCAATCCAAAATCTTTTCTTCCGAAACTATCCTCCATATATAACATATTTCCAATTTCATCATAATTATATATTGTATAGAAATCTTTATTTTAATATATTCCTTATTTTAAATAGCTTTAAAAATAAAAAAGAACTATAATCACTTCTCATATTAGTGATTAATATCAATACTTTATTAAGATATTAGAATGATGTATTTATATATGTATTTATTTTTTTTTAGAGTATTTTATGTGAGTTTTCATGCTGCCCCTTTTATTTTTTGAAAAAAAAACTTTTTCTTTTCTTAGTAAAAATGAAGTTTGTTTGTAATAGAAGAGGAAGATCATGATCAAATGTTTTCATATGAAATTATTATTTTTGGATTGTTTTTATTACATATTATATATATAATTTTTTAATATGGGTATAAATTTAAAATTACTTATTTTCAAATAATTTTACTTTTAAAAAATAAACATTTTACAATACATTCAGATGTGAGGAAAAAAAAAAAAAAAAAAAACAAGCATGTCATTCAAGCAGTCCCTATTTAGTTTTAGAAAAATTCAGAACTATTCAATCTTAAGACAAAAAAACAAACGACCAATAAGTCTCATAAACACAAAAAAGTGCGAGACTTATTTTTGTGGATGTGTTTTAAGGGTATTTTTATCATATCTACACTTTAGATGCTATTAAAACTTAAATTATTAAGTTATTGATAGTCCTAAAACTCACTCTTTAAATAGTGTCATTAAATTTTCGAACCTCGCGAATTTATTTCATCCCAATAGATCTATAGAGACTATTTTTTTTTGACTAAAATTCGTTCCAATAGCCGTTTTTTCTTGTAGTGCATGTTCAAAGTTTATTTTTGTAAGTCATCGAAACTTATTTGCAAGGCATAGAGAATTATTTGTAAAAAGCTTGGAGACTTACTGCAATTGACAAAAGGCTCTCAACGAGTGCCATAAATTTTAAAGGCTCTCTAATTTTCGTCATCAAAATGTTGGTGTGATGCATACGAATAGTTAATTACAAGAGAATATAGTTTTATAGCTCGATACATTGCGTAGCCGACAAATATGTAATCATTGATATATATTTTTTTCTTTTAAATTTTTTGTCATGGCCCTCCAGACTTTTCCAAATTTAAAGAAGCTAGCTTCTCATCTGAATGCAATCCAGGGGACTATAATTACAGGAAATTAATGATCATAAGTAAATAGAATTTACAAGAAGAATGAGCATGTATAAATTTTCAGCTATCAAGTAAAGGATATATGTCTTTTGCTTGTGAATGAGGTAAAGAGAAAATGTGGGAAGTAGAGAGTTAGAGCATATATAGGTTGATAGGTAGTGACTTGTGTGATTTCAAGCTTAAACCACACATTGGCCTGTTAAAGCCACAACACAACACAACTAATTAATATATATAAAGATGAAAGGGAGTGTTGCACAAAACTACAAAAGTAAAAGTGCTTCACAAAGCCATTCTATCTCTTAATAATTACAACATGCAAATCTGTTATTTTCAAGATTTGAGAGATTGTAGTGCGAATATTATAAGCTTTTGTAATGCAAAAAAAGAAAGAAAGGATGACATCAATATTCAAATGTTTTCTAAATTAAAGGAAAATGAAATAAGTTGTACTGTTGTATGAAAAAACAAGAGAGAAATAGAAGAAACAATTTCAACCCTGTAGGCCAATAAAGATGCTTTATTTAAAGTGATCGACAATATATAATAGATTATCCATTTGTTTCAACCGACAGCTTCAGATTGTCCCAAACGGCCAAACTAGCAAAGTATTAATATTATTTAAATAAATAAACTAGTAGTATAAGCTTGATATTTTAATTTGAATGCCGTTCACGGTGATTTCTCAACAGTTGAAAAGTTAACCGATCAATAATGTCACGCAGGAGTAAAAGAAAGTTTGACTGGTCAAGGATTGCACACAGGTAAATCTCCTCCACGTGGATTTGGTGAGGTCGCCGCGAATAGCCTTAATTTGTATGATCATGGGCAATTTGGCAAGCTAGTTCGTCTGGATCTGTAAGCTGGTGTTGGTGACTGAGGGCGTTCAAGTCAGCTGTCAACTATTCTCAAGGAAAAAGACTTTATTTCACAAGAGAATTGGACAGAGTTTCTACTAAGTAAAAGCTATGAATTGCATACCTTTGATTGTGGAGATTACCTGATATTTTTAAGTCTTGATAGAGTGTTGCCTTAATTCTTACCGTGTAAGTAAAGGATTGATGAAATCGTATGTTTGTATGATTCTAATTTGCATGCCTGTTTAGGACTTTGCTTTCTGGTAAGGATCATCAATATACGTATACGTGTTTTTCTTTTAACTTTTGAAGGACATGGATCAATATACTTTTGTATTTCCCGCTATTTATGTTGATGTGTCTAGCTAGCTAAAAATCCCTGTAACAAATGCATATAGCAATGGTACTTAAATAAGTAATGAAATTAACTTCCTCCGAGATTGGGCAGTATTCCAAAGAAAACTTTTGGTCATGATCAACACATATGCATACAGTATTTTTCTAATACAAACGCCCACAGTTTAAAAAAAAACTATACATTTTTTAATTTCAGTCATTAAAATGCCATAAGTCTACCAAAGACCATAAAAAGAAAAACCTATTAATCTATTTGATATATGATATATCTAACTACTAAGTAAATCCATAAATGTAAAGAAAGTAAATAGTATTTGTATCTATCTATGATTACATGGTAATTATAGAAGCAATTTCCTGCATAATTATTAATTATACACGAATCCAACCAAAACTCATAAAATTCTTAGTGATGAGACATGAATGATCAAGAGTCTTAAAAATATGAAAGCAAAGTAAAGCAAGTGAAGTTAAAAGAATGATGAGATCCAGCTAATAATTAACAAGGAAAACTATACGATATGCATTATCATATATTCCTGTGGACATGCACTAGTCATTGTGGATTTCCTTTCCACCTTAAGATTCAACATCAATCCAACAAAGTTAAACAACATGCAAGCGACGTCCACCAATACAGCCAAAACCTTGTTTGGCACAGACATCTATTTTATGCGAAGAAAAAACTTGCACGGAAATAAATGTGGACTCGATCTAATGGAAAATTTCCATTCAAATTTGCCTTTAATTAGTGACCCCCCGCCTATCCCCCCTATTGGAATGGCTTTTGAAAAATTATTAAAAAGGAAAAAAGTTGTTTTACCTAACATACATATTTCATATAAAAAGTCACCGGAGGCCGGAGACCATGTTGCATTTCAATACAATTTTCAATGTTAAATCTCATAAGTTAAAATATTTATCCATAAATAATATTCATTCATCTTTTTTTTTTCCATTAAATAATTCAAAAAAAAATATATATATATATATATAGTTTGATATTTGACTTCTAGTTAGTTCAGTTTTTCATGGCTCCTAGAGTTGTATAAGAAATTTTGAACTCAAATCGTGTTTACATAAAATTAGAACGGATTTGATTTATAATTTAGAGGGTAGCTACAAAACATTGGAAATATAAATAAATAATTTAATAAAAAAATACTTGATTAGACATGACTTCAATTCGTAATATCAATAGAAAAATCAACACGGATGAATTAAAAATAGAAGCAAATTAAGGGAATATTAGGCTCTACCTAGTCCTCTAGGATATAAAAGTCAAGGCAGCTTTTCCAATGGCATTCTGTTTCCACATTTCAAGCATGTTGCTATCTAAAGTATTGTCAATTTTACATATACGTATATTTTTTTGGTAAAAACGATTATCAAATATCAAGGTACTTGTACCGGAGCAATTTGAATGGATATACAGGTTCAATTAAATGAAAAAGAAGTACAATTCTATAATTCACATATATTAAAAACTAGCTACAGTTAGACTTGTTATTAATTATATATATATATAAATGTTCAATTCAATGCACACTAATATAATTTTATCCAATACACTTTATTAGTGCGTTAGATGTGGATCATTAGATTTATATACTTTGACTCAAAGTGTATGCATTTATCAAAACTTCTCCATAATCAGTGGTCCACATGTATTGATACTGATGTAGTTATATCAATACGCACTGACCATATATATATATATATATATATATATTTATCCAAATTTTTACTAAATATGAAGACATTGGAAAATAAGCAAAATTTAAGAAAATTCAAGAAAAATAGTTCTAATATTCGAAAAATTCTCAAATTTTGTTCATATGTAGATTTCAATGAACTCATCATCCAGAAAAAAAAAATCATTGTAAAATCCATTAAAATCGATGTGTTTTTATCATGATTCTTACCGAAATTAAAATATAGATCTCTCATAAGAGACTCACTATATATATATATATACAATTTTTCTATTGTCAGTTCGTCATAATATGAAATATATCAAGACAAAGAATGATATATATATATATATATATATAGCTTCTTTAAAAACAACCCATCGGTTAAAATTAATAATTGTAGAATGGAGTGATGGAATATGAAGATAATTTCATGTTCTGATTGAATTTCCCGTCTATCATATAGAGATCTATTTAGATAAGTGCATAGTGTACCAACTCTTTTTTATTTTAAATCTTATTTTATTTTTATTTTTATTTTTAATAAATGTCCGATATTCATCTAAAAGATCGACAGTAAATATTCAACTTTCATTTTTATTTTTATTTTATTTTTAAATTTTGTGTGGATATGAATTCTGATCCATTTAAGATACAAAGGACGGAAACTTATGAGTGGTACTATTGGCACACTCTCTGCCTGTCTATTTATACCCCACTTTTTTAATTATGCAACATTTTTTTTTCTTTTATCAAAATTACTTAAAGGAACATACAATTTAAGGGAAAAAATCTTCTACAAAGTAAACCTATTAAAACCCCATATTCCTTTTCAAAAAAATAAATAAATAAATAAACCATGCTCTTTTAAACCTTTTTTTTTTCTTTCTTAACTCTTAAACCCTAAATTTTGCTTCTTACATATATATAAAAATATTATGAAATAGTCTTTGAAAGATATCAAGCATATGGAAGAATCGTTCTTTAGAATGATATTAAGTTATCGTTGTGTTGAAGAAACTCTGTTATTTTTTTTTTCCTCTTCCACCATGAAATAAGAAGAAAAAAAACTCAAAATAAAATAAAATAATAAGAAGAAAAAATAAATTATTTAATAGAGGTGAGAAAAAGATGTATACAGAGATAAAAAAATAGGGTGTATTAAGTTTGAAAAATAAGTAAATTGGGTAGTTTTGGAAATAAATCAAAACAATTAATAAAAACATTTAATTTTATTTTATTAAGTCAAAATTTTAAAAAGTGGGGTATATATAGATTGGTAAGGGGTGTGCCAATAGCACCACTCAAACTTATATATATATATATATATATATATATATATATTTTAAAATCTTATTAGATAATAAGTTTTTTAATTTAAATCAATTAACTCGCATTTATTAAGAAATTTTTTATTTATATGAATGAATCTCCATTGGTCTGTCATAAATTCACAAGATTGATAGTGAAGATCTAACGTTCTTTTTATTGGTTTTTAATTGTGGAATCTAATTATAAATTTATAATGCAAGGGATGGTATGGCAAACCCAACCTTAAAATGACGAGTTTTCCTTTCCATAACCTAACGTTAATGAAGTTGATGTAATTAAAGGTGAGGAAAGTTAGTGTTATTTTTTTTATTGAAAGTTGTCACAAGGCAAACCTCGCAAACCTCATTAAGGTACCCAGTAATTTTCTATTTTAAAGTACGAAATTATAAAATTAAATTATCATAATTCATTTTTTCTAAATTACATTTGATAGATAATATATCTATTTATATTGTTTAATCGATCTGAAGTACTATTATTAGTAATATTTATAAGCAATGTGTGAATTTAGAAAAGAACCTATCATATTCCAAGTTAATTTTTTGTATGTACATATACCGATATACATACATATATGTAGACTCCAACACACACAACAATTTCTCTTAAAGGATTTTTTACATTAACTTTGGTAAGGATTTTAATGAATTTCAACGTAAAATTTTTTATAGATGATAAATCTAATGAAAAATACTTGTGAAAAAAATAATTTAAAATTTTTCGAACACTAAATATTTTTATTTCCCAATTTTCTTAGAACATGAAGTGTTAATGGAGAATACCAAACATACGAAAAATGAAACAAAATAGTTTTTGTATTTGAAAAAAAATTCATTATTTTTTTTCAAATGTATATTTCTAATTAGAACTTATAGTACATAAAAAGAAATCACATCAAAATTTGATTGGATTCCATTAAGGCCCCTACAAATGTTAATGTCCCAATAGCTCGTTTGGTGTGTAGAATATGATAGGATTATTTTTATAGGATTTGATTGGAATAAAATTACTGATGTGATGTATTTGGTGATGTATGAGATTTGATTAAAATAGTTCTATATCTTGTTTAGTGTGGTATAAGATATATTAAATAAATATAAAATTTATAATTAAATAAAAAATAAAAATAAAATTTTTTTTTTTTTTTAATATGGGACTAAATAGACACCTCACCTGTATAAAATGGTTGTATAGAATTCAACTGGTTAAAATAATTATTTAAATTAAACTTTGAAAAAATAATTTAAATATTTAAAACCAATTTTAAACAAAATAATATTTATTTTCATTTGTAAAAATTGAAAATTATTATTTTTAAAGTGTTTAAAATAAAACATTTTATTAATTATTAAAATATATTTATATTTTAATCGTATAAAATATAAAATAAATTGAAAAGAGAAAATAAAATAAAATAGAGTATAAATTGATTGGACAAATTAGTCCCACGTTGGCATAGGATTAAGTAATCGCATAAGCAACCGACAAAGATGAGACTAAAATTAATCATGTTCAATCTCATCCTATGCACCAAATATGCCTAAAGATCTTTATGTATCCGCATTCATTTTAATAAACTTTTCTGTAATTTTTATTTTTTTTTTTATTTTTTTTATTTTTTTTTTAATAGGTGATAGGTTCAATAAAATATAGTCACAATAGCTTATGACCAATTCTCGCCATTGACACACCATCCAGAGAGAGAGAGAGGCGCCAAGAGGAAAAATCATCTCATATAAGCAAAATCCTCTCTTTTATCATCCTTTGGAAATCTAATTATACAAATTTTCCATTATAGTAACAGCTTCAACACAAGTAATATGTCATGTAGTAATTATGCAAAAAAATGGAACATCTTTACACAATCATGAGTCATTAAAGAGCTTTGCAGAACCCCCTCAATTCAGATATAAAGCTATCTGGTTTTCCAAGGATAGCTACTAATAATATATCACTATAAAGTAAAAACCACCACTACAAAGAAATTCTCTGTGAAACAAAACATAAGATGCAAACTATATGCATCTTGCCGACTCCTACTTCAACCAAACCTTTTCCCAACAAAAATTTCATCCCGACTGCAACAGAGGAAAACCCAACATGTACTAATTGTCCCAACCTCAGGATTTCCTTTGGTGGCGGCAGAACTAGTGGTGCAATCAAACTCATTCAAAGTCGTAGAACACATTAATGCCAACAAATCATATGAAACCTATTGCCGCTTGTAAAATGTCATGATGACACATTTCCCTCTACCCAAGTGTATTCAAGCTTAGGCAGCAACTCAGAAACCACCTTTTGAACGTCCACACAGTTCATACGGTTGTTGCTTCCATTTATGCCCGCTTTTGAAAGAAACGTAATTTTTTCAGAGGCCAAATCTTCATCCAGGAGTTCATCCCAAGATGCATCATCCTCATTAAGGTTTGATGCCCTCATGAGTTCTATTACTTGCATTAAAGTTGCCACATTCCTTCCAGCACCACAACCCATGGCAGTTGCAGCACCCACTGCATTTGCAATTGCTAATGTGTTAACTGTGGGCAGATTGTGTATAAAACCAAATGCAACAGCTGCCACAAAACTATCTCCACACCCAACAGTATCAGTCACACTCACCTGGTCACATTTCAAAAAGCCAATCAATATCTTGTAGTGCACACCTCAAAATAAAGATGTAAAATGAATGGTTAAATTAATAGAATTTGAAGGAGAGCTCAAATGTTTCTCTTCACAAAAAGTACTAATAGAAAATAGGTTCTTGAAAAGAGTTTTCTTTATCTCGTATATCATATCTTGACAATAGAGTGTCCTTGTCATACTATTGGGATTTATTATTAGTAATGGAATTTTTTTATACCCAATTTTGGGCAAAAAAGTCCACAAGGCTGTAAACACAAGAAACATATGATCCATGCTTTAAATTAACTGTAGGAAACACTAAAATGTGTGATAGATATATTCTAACCAATGAATTCAATAGTTGATTATAACATCCTAATATCAAACAAGTTTGAAGAGAGATTCATGGCCACAATTTAAGATTTAAATTATATCTACAAACTGATACCTTGAATGCAGGTGCACATGATATACTTGATTTTGTTATTAAAATTGAACCCCTCGGACCCATTTTGACAATAACCCACTTTGTGCGCAACCCTTTCCTCAGTAACTCCTGCCCTGCTAAGACTGGATTTTTTATGCCAGTCAATGATTCAGCCTGACATAACATCATTATGTGGAATATATTAGGAACAAAGCAATATAATTCCTTAGCAACAACGGGTTAAGCATAAGAAATGAAGTATAAACTAATCTTTAACAATAAGATGAGGTCTTTGCCAAAAACAAAAAGAGGGGGTAAAAAAAAGGAGATTGTATACCACTAGTCTCAACATCAGCTACAGTTATTTGGAACCTCTAAAATAGATGGCTATCGACCAATAAAAGAATAGGCTCCCTCACTAATTGAGGTAGGCAGGTAACGATGCAGCAAAGGTGAGCTTATGTCTCAGAGAAATGAGCATTAGGATGATCAAGAGCAAGATGACGAAGTGGTGGTAAGAAACAGAGCTAGACCAGAATGAAAATCCAGATAGTCCTAAAACAAATATCTCGAATTTAAGATATAACTAAAATGTCATTGAAAATAGTGTCATTTATGAAAAATATCCAAGGACAGTCTAAAACAGTTTCTGCCAAATTTTACTCAGGGCAACTAATTAAGGAAGTCCTAGTATCACACCTTGCCATTTGTTTATTTCTTATATTCTTTGAGGGTGAAAATTGAGGTTAGGTAGCTAGGGTATTAGACAGAGACAGAGTGGACGGGAAATCCCACCATATGGCAGGTTGTTGTAACCTTGTAGTGAAGGAAAACTAACGGATACACAAGCACACCTGGCACACCTGGCACACCTGGCACCCCTTTAAGAGAGAATGGTTAATCAAGAACAGATCATCGATATGGGTAAATTCCTAAGAGTCTAAGACATACAACTACAACAGATAACATAAGGTGTTCAACAAAACAATAACAGTACAAGATCAAGCAAAGACAGACAATAGACAATAAAAACAATAATAATACTTCAACTGATCCAATGTATACTAAAAGAGTTAAAACAAAACCTCATCAGATGTTAGAAGAAGAACATCACTCATCCTCAAGAAATGATCTAGCGCTCTTTGTTCTTCAGGTGTGCCAGTAGATAGACTCTTTCCACGCGGTCCAGGATCAAAAAAGATTGATGTCCCAACTTCAGCAGCATATTCTATGGCTGATACTATCAGACTAGGGGAGAGTTCATCAAAGCCATAACCATTACAACACAGAATTTTCGACTGTTTGATAGCCATCTTAACTTCTCCAGATAGTTTATTCATCCAGCTGAATGCAGGCTCATTATTAAAATCAGCTCGACTGATAGAGAACAAAACAGTATTAGACACAGAACACCAATCTTAATGACCAAATAAAATAATAAAAAGGCAACAATATCAACAATGATGATATGTACCATTAAACAT
Organism: Acer negundo; assembly: GCA_035582765.1. Classification (NCBI taxonomy): domain Eukaryota; kingdom Viridiplantae; phylum Streptophyta; class Magnoliopsida; order Sapindales; family Sapindaceae; genus Acer; species Acer negundo. The sequence goes on along the minus strand of CM069236.1, from coordinate 17,275,387 downwards.
ACAAAAACTGATATTGCAAAGAATTGAAAATCAAAAAAGAAGTTAAAAGTTGAAGCTTTACCTACAAAAGCCATGTCTCTGCAAAGGGTCCACCAGAACCCAGCACAAAAGCGTTTCATAGGATGCATTTGAACCATCAATAACATGATTATCCTCACTCATCCCAACCATGCTGATTCCTTCTTCACGAAGCACATCTTGGAGGAATCGTCCGTAAATTTCATCACCCACATGACCAACTGTAACACAACGAAGTCCCAACCTCGCAGCTGCTATAGCCATATTGCAGTTTCCACCAGCCTCCCAGTATCGCTAAGTGCAAAAACCATACAGCCAAAACAATTACGAAACGTAAGATTAAAATAAAAAAAAAAACACTAAATAAAATTAATTACCGTGTCGGGAGGAGAGGCAGCGAGGTAGTCCATATAAGCTTTGCGGGCGGGTGGAGAAGGCGGGGGCAATTGGGGAACATTGAGAACAATATCGACGCAGAGATTGCCGAGAGTGGCGACATCGAAGTTTTTGAGTGCTGTGGTCCTGAATTTGCAGTCACGTAGGATGCCGTTGGGAGGATCGGAGATTGAAGAAGTTCCATTGCAGTAGAAGACAGGTTTAGGGTTGGGTCTGTAGTTGGAAGGAATTGGCGGGAAAATAGGGAGAGTGGTTGCTGTTAATCTAGGGTTTTGAAGTGAAGAAACATTGTATGAAGATGGAGATGAGAATGGGAGGGGGGGTTTCAAGGTTATGGTTTGGAAATGCATTCAGATAAAAATGCAGGATATGATAGGAATTTTCTCACAACAACTCTTCCCTTGCATTCAACGGCAACACTTTCTTCGATTCTCCAATTTCTTGTTTTCCTTACTTTTTCTTCTTGCTTTTCCTTTTTATTTCTTTTCCGACGACGTCGTTTCGCCTTCTCCGCTTCTTGGTTTTTTTTTTTTTTTTTAATAGATAATGATTATCATTAAATTGTAACATTAATAATAAAATTTTGTAAAAAAATAATAATGATATTAGTGAGATTTTTCGGATTAACTTCAATTTAATCCTTAATGTTTTTTTTTTTTAAAGCATCGCTATTTTACTTATATTTTCATTTTGGACTTTTGAGTCCGTCTATTATTCAAAGAGTAATATTGTATTGTCCAAATCTGGTGTTCAAATGATGTGGCAATACTCTTGACCATTCATTTAAAACATATAAATCTAATACAATTTAAATGAATGGTCAACGGTATTGTCACATCATTTTAGACACCAGATTTAGACACCAAATTTAAAAAATGTAACATTACTCTTATTCAAAATACCTCAAGCTTTTTCTAGTCGCCTCCCCCATCCATGATATGTGGAGGATCGCTCACCCTTTTTGAGATGAGGCACTAGAGATTCAATATGGGGGAGAATATCCAATCTCGAATCTACTTATTTTATTTTATTTTTTAAAAGTACTCCTATCTTTTTTTCTTTTTAAATTATGTGTTATAAAACCAAAATACCCTTTGGATCGTTAAGTTTGATTATCAGTTATCTAACTAACAAATTGATCAAATTAAGCCATTTTGAATAATTTGGGACTCCATGAACCCAAAATGGAATGATTAAAAAAAATGATGTTTCCAACAAAAAAAAAAAAAAAAAAAAACGGTTAGGGATTAATTTGAAATTTCCCCAAGATTTTTCAAAAGTTGATTCTGAACTAGCTTCATTATTTTGGCAATATCTGGACAAAAAAAAAAGTTATCATTTCATTTCAAATATTCAACAAGTTGCTTTTATTATGAATTTTAAAATTTATGAGGATCTATATATATTTAATCGAATGTATAGGAAGATTAATAATTTCGATACAAATTATTTTTATTTAAAATACTTTATCAACTTCATTTTCATTATAATTGAATTATAAATGAAACCATTTCAACATTTCAAACTTTCAAAACTTGTTTTAATTTATTTAATTTTCCTTAAGGTTTGGCTTAAAGTGCAAGTAGCTCCATTAATTTTCAAAATTGATTAAAAATCTCTTTTAAAATTTTAAATAATTATAAAAATCTTCCAAATAAAAAAAAAACCATTACTAAAGACCATCAGAGAGAAGAATGAGATTTACTCTTTCTTTACAAAAAAGTAAAAACAAAATCATTGTAACCCTTGTAAAATTGATTAAAATTTTATGCATATGAAAATTTTAAAAAAAATTTATTAAAAAAAAAAAAAAAAAAAAACAACCCTTGCTTATAAAAGATTTAACCTTGAAAAATACTAACTCGGCATCTTCTATTTGTTAACAAATAGAAACATTTAATTGATTTTTTGGACTCTGACTCATGTAAGAAATTGCATCCACTTTGAGAGCCTAATGTAAAAGAATAAAGATGCATGCTGATTCTCATTTTCTTTTCATGGTAATGATAGCCAACCCAAACCAACTTGACAAAATAAAAAGATGACTGTCAAAAGAAGCATATTCAGACCTATTTACGATTCAGTGATATACCTCTAATACCTACGCTCTACAATTGTTCTCCAATTCAAATGTGTCTTGATATTTAATACGTTTATGCGTGGTTTCTTACAAAATAACGAGACATCAATATGATGTCTAATGAAATGGGAAATGACAGTCAAAAAACCATGTACAGAAATATTGCTTAACAACGGCACAACGCTCATTGACAATGGAACTTGCCTTGTCTATCGATTTCATATTTTCCTTGAGAGTCAAAATGGCAGGCGTAATACAACATTTTGGAGCCTAGTAAGGGTAGAAAAAATTGACCAACTATATCTGTTACTGTAGCTCATAGCAACTGTAAAGGAAGTGATTAACTTATAGCAAATCGCACAAAAAGTCTTGGATCAAGTTATCTTTCTCTCGACAATTCATCAAGTGTGCTGACTACGTTAACAGCCATCTCATGATATGCTTTTGAAACAGCAGATTCAGGTGCCGATACTACGACAGGGACACCATTATCACAACCTTTTCGGATCTCCATTTCTAATGGTATCTGATACAGTAAAAACATTAATTTATAGTATACATTGAATCAAAGATCAAAAGATGATTTTACATAAAGAAGACCAAGGAAAGAACTAATTAGAAGTTAGAAATTCACATAACCTAAAGCATAAGTTCTTCCTATTTGTCCCCCACAAGCATTCAGTAAGTATAACAGTACAAGCTTTTAATAAGACCACAAGGATGTTCACTGTTGTGTGCCTAATATCTTTCAACCATACATAAACTAACATTTTCAAATTAACCATATATGTCTACTATTTCTAATTACCTTGAGCAGATATAACTATCTTCATATTCATCATTTTAAGCTGATGCACTTGAATTGCTCTTTAATCTTGGTCCAAATGTCTTAAATTAATATGCTGTTCCCTCCTTCACAGCATTTGAAACAGAGAAACTGCTAATTTCACTGAAGAAACATTTTCCCTATCACCAAACCTAACTTACAAAAACAAAAAACATAGAAAGCAGCCAAGAAAAGATGAAAGATCAAAAAAATAATTTCAACATACCTCGCCAACAACTTTTAAACCCATTTCAGCTGCTACTTTTCGAGTTCCTCCCTCCCCAAAAATGAATGAAGGGTTGCTACAATGTGGGCAGATGAAACAACTCATGTTCTCTACAAGCCCCAAAATCTGTAATTGCAAACATAGTTTTCATTAAAAAGAATAAAAGATAACTGACAGCAGCATTCACTTCATTTCAGGCAAGATTCAGATAAAATACAGATTAAAGAACTTTCAAATTCCAACATGGTTCGCAGTAATAATCTAACTGGGATAGAGTCGCAGCACCATGAATAAGCATTGAAAGGGATATGGGAATTTGAACAAGAGATATTTATGTCAAGCCTAATCAAGATTGAAAATACAAGCTTGAGCTTGATTGGACAACATTACAGAAAAAATTCAACCTGAGCTTGAATTGGCTCGACATTTGAGCCTAAGAAATAATTTAACAGGTTATTTAGATTAATATATATATATATATAAAAATATATAAATATCATATTATATATAATAATTGGTATTAAAATTTCATAAAATTATATGTTCCTAATATTTTTCTCTTTCTTACTGTCACCTGCAACATCATCCAGCTCAATACTAACAATTTACAGATTTACTTATTTTATCTTTTATTTTTTACAGTGTACCCTGGTGTGACAATAAATTTAAAACAACACCATTCTATAAGACAGGAAGTAAAAAATTCATGGTTGGATTACTCATTTTTGTAGATTCTAACAGCTTCTGGTAAGTCCCAGCCTCAACAAAAGAATTTTCATGGTTAAGATCTCATTTTTAGCTTTCATTTCAAATCTAAAATTGGAATCATTAAACTTTTAATTCTCCGAAATTGACCTGAATTTGAATTTTATCCCATGATATTATGAAACTAAAAGGAAAATAATGTAATACACCACTAAACTAATAAATCATGAAATATTTTCAGCATAAATTGAAGCATATTTGGAGATAATCCACATAAGGAAAGAACATACTGGGACTGAAACTTTAGAGAACATTTCAATTCCTTTACGAGCATCGATTAATGCAACATCTTGCGGAGTTGAGACAATCACCGCACCTGTCAGCCAACATAAACAAGTAATAAACAACCAACACACTTATTTAGGCAGATTATCTACTCAACCATGTGAAGTATTGAATCTTTCTTTTTTCCTTATTCTTTCTTGTTTCTTTTTTGCATACAAGAAGAAGAAGAGGATAATGATAATATAATAAACAGACAATGTAATTTGTCAACTTCCTTTTTTTTTTTTTTTTTTTTTTTTTTGAAAAGGTAATTTTCAACTTCTTAAAAGGCATATTGTACCAATTAAAAAAAATCTGAAAAGGCATGTACATTATTCTTTATAATGAAGTTAATTAATAATTAGTACCCAGAATAAGTTTTTATGTCAAAACGGGGTAAAAACTTAGGCACAAGAACTGATCGCTGAGATAAAGCTGGCACTGTAAGCTAAGACAAAAGGCTGCTCAAAAACCATGAAAATCTGAGTTTACAGGTGGGACGAGTTTTATAAATAAGTCAGCAAAAGTACAATTATATAATGGAAGAGAGTAGTATCTTTTATTATTGTTTTTGAACAAGTCAAGAATCCTATCAACATGTACTGTATGAACATATCTATTGTCACTGAAAACAAGGATATCATCTGTGTATACTATACAGAAACTTGAAAACTGCTTTCGTATTTTATGAAAGACTTGGGAAGCATTTTTTAATCCAAAGGGCATTACTAACCACTCGAAATGTCCTCAAGACAACTAAAAGCTGTCCAGGGAACAGATTTTTCATCTAGCTTTATTTGCTAAAAACCGCTTTTGCAATTTTGGCTCTAGATTTGCGCGTGTTCTGCAAATGAGAGCATGACTCTATATTATACAAAAACCGATAAAGAAAAGGCCAAAAATAGGTGGCCAAGAAAGTAATCAAAGGCTTTACAAAAAGTCAAAAAGTAAATAGTAAAAATTGTCTTTTTACTATTTGCTACGGTGAAAACTTTTTAACTATTTATTAAAGTTATTTGTTTTCTTCTACCAACGCTAGCTTTTGTTAAAAGTTGTCAGTCTTCTTCTACCGACGCTTGCTTTTGCCACGACTGCTTTCGTATCTTATTCTGTACTATCTTGCCTTCTTATGCTGACGCTTTGCTTAGGTGTCCATGTTGTGATAAGCAATTTCATCAAAAAGCAAGCGTCAGTAGAAGAAGACAAATAACTTTAATGAATAGTAAAAAAGTTCACCGTAGAAAATAGTAAAAAGACAATTTTTACTATTTACTTTTTGACCTTTTGTAAAGTTTTTGATTCCTTTATTGGCCACCTGTTTTTGGCCTTTTCTTTATCAGTTTTTGTATAAATAGAGTCATGCTCTCATTTGCAAAACATGCGCAAATCCAGAGCCAAATAACTCTCTCAACCTTGCACTCACACGTTCCTTGTAATTTTCCACTTGTATTACTTTGCAATCAATACTACTGTGAATATTTTTCAAGTTTTCCTCTTTTCTGTTCACTATGGTTGCTTACTAAACATTAATATTATAATCTCTAAAAGAAAGATAGAGCTATTTAAAAATAAAATAGAATTATTATGACTTATTATAAATAAAGGAAAAATAGACTTACAACCTCACATAGCTACAAAGATACTGAGTGTTCCTAACAAAATAGAAGAAACTAAAGAATTGCAAAAATTTGTAGGATTATTAAATAACAGTACAAAATTTATTCCTAATCTAAGCTCCTTAGTAAGACCACTTTATAATAAACTTGGCAAAAATGGTCAAAAATATTTCAATAGCGAAGATATAAAGTTACTATCACCGGTAGTCATGCAAGCTTATACAAAGCTGATAACATAAAGGCATCAATGAATCATAGGGAATTTTTTCATTTATTCTACCTGATAATTGCAGCATCTGGGTTGTGGTTATCTGGGAATCACCAGTTCCAGGGGGCATATCTATCACAAGAATGTCAAGATTGCCCCAATCAACTTCCCTTGACATTTTACGTAGGGCACTCATTACCTGCAAGGACATGATTATGTTCTTAATAAATCACCAAAGTCAGATCCAGTTCAATGTAACATTTAAACCCTACTCATTTCAAGTGACACTTGCAACATCAAACAAATAATTCTAACAACGTCATCAGTACGTTCTGCAATACAAATCAACACAATAGGATGTTTAATCTGCTTGGAAGGAACAAACACAGTAGAATTATCAATGTAAATGCAAACCAGATTCTTCAATCCACTTTCCTACCCTTCTTTGCAACATACTAACATTCTTAGTAAAACTACATCTCCCTCCAAAACCAAAAATATTCACATGTATGCAATTGTGCTATCCCTGAAAGGTGTACTATAACCAAACTTATTAACTACATTGCAAACATAAACTCTTGATCAGATCCTTGATACCGAACCACTGCATGTCAAGGACAATTTCTTTGAATCTTTATTTTAAAAGTGGAAAATAGTTTACATTATAAATGGACTTTCAAGCAAGAAAAGAAAGAAACATAAACGCACAAAATAATCAGGGAGACATACCATGGGAGCTCTCCACACAACTGCACTGTTATTCGGCACAAGAAATCCCATTGACATACACTTAACGTTGTAATTTTCAATTGGAACCATCTTCATATCTGCAAGAGAAGATAAAAATGTTGTCATAAAACTATTAATGAAGTTCATAACAAACAAATTGCAACAAGGATACCTAGTTATGTTCAAAGTCTCGAGTTGATGTGATATGTTTGGTTTTTTATTTTATTTTTTTATTTTAAAAAGATTCCCTTCCCACCCTGTTGTGAGTGGCATTTGAACCCAAGACCTCTTAGGCTCTTACACAACGACAAGAGGACTTACCGACTAAGCTAGCTAGTACTTACAATGAATATGTTTGGTCATTGTTGTGTATCAGCTCAATTGCTCACCAGATATCTACTATAAGTGAAGTATGAAGTAAGTTTAATAAATAATAAGAAGTTGGAAGAACATGAGCTCATTTTTGGAAGCATGTGGGTGTACTCAAAACACACATGAATGTAGATGAGAAGACAAATGGGAGGACGATGGGAGATTAGGAAGCTCACCCTTTAGTGTTCAAACTTTTCTTCTATTGCCTCTCAATGACTTTTTGGGAAACTAATATTCTGCAAGGCCCACAGTTGGACTATGTTTTCCTCCCATATTACATTGTAGCATATGATCACATAAAGAAAACTTACAGGCCTACAGCGTCCGATAAAAAATATCTTAGCTGTTATATAATATATCTTAGAACCATAATTTTCATCTATTTTACAAACCCCATTGCATAAAATCCCTTCTATTGAAACAGAGGTTCCCAAAATGAAAATTCAAATAACTATAAAATCATTTAATGTGTTATGAGAATACCTTATTACAGTTTCTTTATCAAATCCAATATATTGAAGATTACAACTTTCAAGCTAGGAAACCGTTCAACATTCACAAAACTGAACTTGTAGAGAACTTTAGAGATCAAAGTTAATAATCAAACACCCTTGATAGAGAGTAGAAACAGAACTGCTTATTGCTCCTCTATACTTTACAATCTTTATACATTAAGAACAAATTATCATCCAATTCTAGATGAGGGTTCAATAGCAGTAACATTTCCACATTGAATTAGCCCTTCAATAACAACATCCAATGTATTACAGTATTCAACCTAGACTGCCAACAAACCAAATGACTGCAATCGAAATAAAATAATAATAATAATAATGTGCTACCTTTAGTGACCTCTGGCTTTTGATGGATCTTCATCATTATCGGAACAGACGGTCCATACACATCCGCATCAAGCAAACCGACCTTTAATTGACACTTATTAGCAAGTGCAACAGCCAAATTAACTGCAAACTCAAACAACAATAGTAAGAAGACAACACTTGAAAGTAGAATTGCAAGAAGTGGAGTTACCTGCAGTGGTGGATTTGCCAACACCGCCTTTTCCGGAAGCAACAGCAATGACATCCTTAACCCCATCAATCTTCAGGTCCTTATTTCCAAACCCAGCATAACACCTGACACCTCCAAGCCTCTACACAAAAATGCCCATTTTACTAATCAAACAAACAACAGCAGAAAATGAAGCAATGATAATAATAATAACAGAACACAGTTATCTTACAGTGGAAAATCTCAAGAAACCCTTCATGAGTTTTTTTCCCACTTGAGTTTGATGCTTTTTGAATTGTAACTCTAGGGTGCTTCAGATGTTTTTATGGGGTTTTAGTTTAGTTTTGTTCGGTTTCAGTACATAGATTTTTTCTTCTGGAAATACTCTTCAATCAAATTCCACAAAAAAAAAAAAACCCAAATACAGACCTCCTTCATTCCTTCAACAATCCATTTCCAAACACACCTCCTCCATCAATATCAGATTCCACAAAAAAAAAAAATTTCTTAAATCACCATCAGACCTGCTCCATCTCCAATCAGATTCCACACCCCAAAAAAATACCCCAGCGTTGATTGTGCTTCCTTAAGTACATGACCAGAGACGTGGAGGAAGAACTTGAGTTCGGGATCCGTGAGTTTGAGACGGGTCAAGTAGGATTCGGCTAGCTGTACGGCGGTGACGCAACGGGGGGGGAGAGAGAGACTGGCGTTGACGGGGATGGATAGAATTGGATTGTGGGGGACGAGGTTTGTCGATGATGGGGTCAAGCCGGATTTGGTGGTGGTCCTGGTGGAGGAGGAAGAGAAGAAGTGAGAGAGACGTTGGATGGGTCGGGTTTTTTTTTTTTTTTTTGGTCTGAATTCAAGTCCTTATGATATTTTGATCAAACAACTTTAAAAAAAAAAAATTAATTAATAAAAATAAAAAATAAAAATAAAAATAAATTAAATAAAAAAATTAAATAAAAAACTTTTAACCTAGTTTCAAATCACTGGATTATAATTAAAATATTATTTTTCAAACCTATCCTCCAAAATAAGATATATTTCTAAATTTATCTTAATTTGATATGGTGTAGAATTTTTTCTTTTAACATATTTATTATTTTAAACAGGAAAGGAAAAAAAAAAAAAAAAACCTAATTACTTCTAATACTGAAATTTTTCAAAGATTGAACAATAGAATTTCTCTCCTTCCAAATCTCGGTAATAAGGGATCGTTTGTTTTTTCCACTTAAAATTTAATGGATCTGAATCATAATTATTAAATTGTTTTGTTTGTTTTTTTAAATGGTCAAATAACTTAAAAATACCAAAAAACAACTTAAAATAAAAGGTATCAAATTATGATTTTTCACTTAATTGTAAATCACTCCGAAACTGATGCAGCAGCACCTAAGGCAATGGAATACATGGAGCGGATGGCGAATTCTTATTTAGGTCGAGTGAACCAACCAAATCTGGGCTGAATTTCGTGGACCTCTACAGAAGGCATATGGGGTCGGATTGTCTATTATAATATATTTTCAAAAAGCCCAACATGATCCCTACAGATGTTATGAAGACTCCGTCCTCCGTAACAGATCACAACATGTCCAAATTCGGTCATCTATCTTGTTGCATGAATGCTTTAACTGGATGAGAGCTGGACGTCGTGAGCTGGATGAGAGCTACCAGGCTGAACTTCGTGGACCTCTACAAAGGTCATATGGGGTCGGATCATCTATTATAATATGTTTCCGGAAAGTCCAAGACGAGCCCTATAGATGTTATGAAGACTCCATTCTCCGTAATAGATCCCAAAAGGCCCAAATTCAGTCATCTATCTTGTTGCGCAAAGACTTGAGCTGGAAGTTTGAATTAGATGACATTGAGTCTGAGTTAGATTAGAATTTGTTCTCTTTTTTTGTAGTCTTTGTTTGATTAGGATTTGTTCTCTTTTCCTAGATAGGATTTCTTTTCAGTTTTCGTTTAAGTTAATTTAGAAGTCAATTCCTTGTGGAAGTCGACTTATTGCTTTTCCTATTTAAGTTGTTTGAATCCAATTTGTTATGAGGTTTTTAAAGACTAATAAAATTTGAGAGAAAGTATCTCCTTTTATCCAATTTCGGTATCATGAGTGGATCAACGAATTTGAAGCCTATTATTCTAGTATATGTGCACGGATCAACAAATTAATAATAGGGTTCACTTCCGATATTCATGCGCGAATCAACGGATCCGAATCGTTTATCCTTTCTTTTATAGATTGTTGTTTGTGTTGAATTTCCTGCTACCTCAATTGGTATTTAAGGTCTATTATTTTAGTATCTGTGCACAGATCAACAGATTAATAGTAGGGTTCGCTCCGGTATTCGTGCGCGAATAAACGAATCCGAATCGTTTATCCTTTCTTTTATCGATTGTTGTTCATGAATCTTCCGCTACATCAGTTTGGTATCAAAGTCACCGAGTCTACTGTTGTGCTAGGCTCAGCATCCACAACCACAGCCAACTATCTTCCTCAACACCAAAAATTCACCATCCATATTTATCCTAAAAAAAAATCTCATGAATCCCCAAAATAAAATTTCCTCCAACCATCCATTGTTTTTCTATGACGATTATGTGTCAGACTCAGTTATCGTTGACTTCGATAAGCCACTAATTTTCGATGAGGAATATGTGATGAAACTTGTTATTGTCGATTTCGATAAGCCACCGATTTTCGATGAGCATTTGTTCCAGAACGAGCAGCATGAAAAGGACTCAATTTTTAAGGATTATTGTTATGATGTTGCCGTGTTTCATCATTCAATAGCATCTCCAATTTATTTGTTCCTCAAAACAGTTAAAATTCGAGGACGAATTTTCTCCAACCTGAAGAGAATGATGCAATAGCAGCTAAGGCAATGGAATACATGCAGCGGATGGCGAATTAGTATTTGGATCGTGTGGACCAACCAAATCCGGGCTGAATTTCGTAGACCTCTACAGAGGGCATATGAGGTCGGATTGTCTATTATAATATATTTTCGAAAAGCCCAAGACAATCCCTACAAATGTTATGAGAACTCCGTCCTCCGTAACAAATCACAACAGGTCCAAATTCGGCAATCTATCTTGTTGCACAAATACTCACTAGATGAGAGCTGGACGCCGTGAGCTGGACGAGAGCTACCAGGCTGAACTTCGTGGACCTCTAAAGAGGGGATATGGGGTCGGATCATCTATTATAATATGTTTCCGAAAATCCTAAGATGAGCCCTATAGATGTTATGAAGATTCAGTCCTCCATAATAGATCCCAAAAGGCCCAAATTCAGTCATCTATCTTGTTGAGCGAAGACTTGAGCTGGAAGTTTGAATTAGATGACGTTGAGTCAGAGTCAGAGTCAGATTAGGATTTGTTCTCTTTTTCGTAGTCTTTGTGTTTATTAGGATTTGTTCTCTTTTCTTAGATAGGATCTCTTTTCAGTTTTAGTTTAAGTTAATTTAGAAGTTGATTCCTTGTGGAAGTTAACTTATTGTTTTTCCTATTTAAGTTGTTTGAATCCAATTTGTTATGAGGTTTTTGAAGATTAATAAAATTTAAGAGAAAGTATCTCATTTTATCCAATTTCGGTATCATGAGTGGATCAACGAATTTGAAGCATATTATTCTGGTATCTGTGCGCGGATCAACAAATTAATAGTAGAGTTCACTTCCGGTATTCGTGCGCAGATCAACGAATCCGAATCGTTTATCATTTCTTTTATCGATTGTTGTTTGTGTTGAATTTCCTACTTCCTCAGTTGGTATTTGAGGCCTATTATTTTAGTATCTGTGCGCAGATCAACAAATCAATAGTAGGGTTCACTTTCGGTATTCGTGCACGAATCAACGGATCCGAATCGTTTATCCTTTCTTTTATCGATTATTGTTCGTGAATCTTCCGCTGCATCAGTTTGGTATCAGAGTCACCGAGTTTACCGTTATGCTAGGCTCAGCATCCACGACCACAGCCAACTATCTTCCTCAACACCAAAAATTCACCATCCATATTTATCCTAAAAAAAAAATCTCATGAATCCCCAAAAAAAAATTTCCTCCAACCATCCATTGTTTTTCTATGATGATTATGTGTCAGACCCGATTATCGTTGACTTCGATAAGCCGCTAATTTTCGATGAGGAATATGTGACGAAACCTATTATTGTTGATTTCGATAAGCCATCGATTTTCAATGAGGATTTATTCCAGAACGAGCAGCATTAGAGGGACTCAATTTTTAAGGATTATTTCTATGATGTTGCCATGTTTCATCATTCAACAGCATCTCCAACTTATTTGTTCATCAAAACAGTTAAAATTCGAGGACGAATTTTCTCCAACCTGAAGAGAATGATGCAGTAGCAGCTAAGGCAATGGAATACATAGAGCGGATGACGAATTCGTATTTGGGTCGCGTGGACCAATCAAATCCGGGCTGAACTTCATGGACCTCTGCAGAGGGCATATGGGGTCGGATTGTCTATTATAATATATTTTCGAAAACCCAACACAATCCCTACAGATGTTATGAAGACTCCATCATCCGTAACAGATCACAACAGGTCCAAATTCGGCCATCTATCATGTTGCACGAATACTTGAACTGGATGAGAGCTGGACGCCGTGAGCTGGACGAGAGTTGCAGGGCTGAACTTCGTGGACCTTTACAGAGAGCATATTGGGTCTGATCATCTATTATAATATATTTCCGAAAAGCCCAAGACGAGCCCTGTAGATGTTATGAAGACTCTGTCATCTATAATAGATCCCAAAAGGCCCAAATTTAGTCATATATCTTGTTACGCAAAGACTTGAGTTGGAAGTTTGAATTAGATGACATTGAGTCAGAGTCAGAGTCAGATTAGGATTTGTTCTCTTTTTCGTAGTCTTTGTTTGATTATGATTTGTTCTCTTTTCCTAGATAGGATTTCTTTTCGGTTTTAGTTTAAGTTAATTTAGAAGTTGATTCCTTGTAGAAGTCGACTTATTGCTTTTCCTATTTAAGTTGTTTGAATCCAATTTGTTATGGGATTTTTGAAGATTAATAAAATTTGAGAGAAAGTATCTCCTTTTATCCAATTTCGGTATCATAAGTGGATCAACGAATTTGAAGCCTATTATTCTGGTATCTATGCACGGATCAACAGATTAATAGTAGGGTTCGCTTCTGATATTCGTGCGTGAATCAATGAATCCGAATCATTTATCCTTTCTTTTATCGATTATTGTTTATGTTGAATTTCCTGCTACCTCAGTTGGTATTTGAGGCCTATTATTTTAGTATCTATGCGCAGATCAACAGATTAATAGTAGGGTTCGCTTTCGGTATTTGTGCACGAATCAACGGATCCCAATCGTTTATCCTTTCTCTTATTGGTTGTTCGTGAATCTTCCGTTGCTTCAGTTTGGTATCAGAGTCACCGAGTCTACCATTGTGCTAGGCTTAGCATCCACGACCACAACCAACTATCTTCCTCAACACCAAAAATTCACCCTCCATATTTATCCCAAAAAAAAAAAAAATCTCATGAATCCCTAAAACAAAATTTCCTCCAACCATCCATTGTTTTTCTATGACGATTATGTGTCAGACTTGGCTATCGTTGACTTCGATAAGCCGCCAATTTTCGATGAGGAATATGTAACAAAACCTGTTATTGTCAATTTCGATAAGCCATCGATTTTCGATGAGGATTTTTTCCAAAACGAGTAGCATGAGAGGGACTCAATTTTTTAGGATTATTTCTATGATGTTGCCATGTTTCATCATTCAACAGCATCTCTAACTTATTTGTTCCTCAAAACAGTTAAAATTCGAGGACAAATTTTCTCCAACCTGAAGAGAATGATGCAGTAGCAGCTAAGGCAATGGAATACATGGAGCGGATGGCGAATTCGTATTTGGATCGCGTGGACCAACCAAATCCGGGCTAAACTTCGTGGACCTCTATAGAGGGCATATAGGGTCGGATTGTTTATTATAATATATTTTCGAAAAGCCCAAGAATATCCCTACAGATGTTATGAAGATTCCGTCTTCCATAACAGATTACAGCAGGTCCAAATTCAGCCATCTATCTTATTGCACGAATACTTGAGCTGGATGAGAGCTGGACGAGAGCTACTGGGCTGAACTTCGTGGACCTCTACAGATGGTATATATGGTCGGATCATCTATTATAATATGTTTTCGGAAAGCCCAAGATGAGCCCTATGGATGTTATGAAGACTTTGTCCTCCGTAATAGATCCCAAAAGGCCTAAATTCAGTCATCTATCTTGTTGCGTGAAGACTTGAGCTAGAAGTTTGAATTAGATGATATTGAGTCGGAGTCAGATTAGGATTTATTCTCTTTTTCGTAGTCTTTTTTTATTAGGATTTGTTCTCTTTTCCTATATAGGATTTCTTTTCAGTTTTAGTTTAAGTTAATTTAGAAGTCGATTCCTTGTGGAAGTCGACTTATTACTTTTCCTATTTAAGTTGTTTGAATCCAATTTGTTATGGGGTTTTTGAAGATTAATAAAATTTAAGAGAGAGTATCTCCTTTTATCCAATTTCGGTATTCTGAGTGGATCAACGAATTTGAAGCTGGTATCTGTGCACGAATCAACAAATTAATAGTAGGGTTCGCTTCCGATATTCGTCCACGAATCAACGGATCCGAATCGTTTATCCTTTTTTTTTTTTTTTTATCAATTGTTGTTTGTGTTGAATTTCTTGCTACCTCAATTGGTATTTGAGGCCTATTATTCTGGTATCTGTGCGCAGATCAACAGATTAATAGTAGGGTTCGCTTCCGTTATTTTTACGCGAATCAACGGCTCCGAATCATTTATCCTTTCTTTTATCAATTGTTGTTCGTAAATCTTCCACTGTATCAGATACTATCCTCCATATATAACATATCTCCAATTTCATCATAATTATATATTGTATAGAAATCTTTATTTTAATAAATTGCTTATTTTAAATTGCTTTAAAAATTAAAAAGAACCATAATCACTTATCATATTGGTGTTTAATTTCAATTCTTTATTATGATATTAGTCTGCTGTATTTATATATTATTATTTTTAGTGTGTTTTGTGTGAGTTTTTATATTGCCCCTTTATATTTTGAAAAAAAAAAAACTTTTCTTTTCTTAATAAAAATAAAGTTTGTTTGTAATCGAAGAAGAAAATCATGATCATATGTGTTCATATAATAATTATTATTTTTGAATTGTTTTTATTCTATATTATATGTATAATTGTTTAATATGAGTATAGATGTAAAATTACTTCTTTTCAGACAATTTTATTTTTAAAAAACAAATATGTTGACAGTATATTCAGATATGAGAAAAAAAAAACCAAACATGTCATTCAGATTCAGGTTTCAGCCACTATTCAGTCTTCAGTAAAATTTAGGACTCTTAAGTTTTCAAACAAAAAAACAAACGACCCCTAACTCTTTATTTATTTATTGTTATCTAACTATTCATACAGT
The DNA here is from genome assembly GCA_035582765.1 of Acer negundo. Lineage (NCBI taxonomy): Eukaryota > Viridiplantae > Streptophyta > Magnoliopsida > Sapindales > Sapindaceae > Acer > Acer negundo. Next base: position 17,259,373 of record CM069236.1, on the reverse strand, counting down.
GCTCAATAAATATGTCTATCATTTTGAGTAGAATTTGTAGCTTAAAGATGTTATAGAATAATTGTATATATAAAAATTAAAAAAAAAATCAAGAACCTTTATTTATTTATTTATTTGGTTTCCGATGTATATGATCCAGGAAACCAAAAAAATAAAAATGGTTTTATGAATTATATATATCGGAAACGTGGACAACAAACAAAATTGAACTTGGACTTGAACTTTTTTTTAACAATAAATTGAACTTTAAACTTTATTTGTAGAACAAGCAAAATTATATTTTTTGATGAATTTTTTATTTTGTTAAATTGAACTTTGTTTGCAAAAATATATATATATATATATATATATACAAAATATTATAAAGAATAGTGTATGTTAAATTACTTCATTTAATTAGTATGAGTATAAATGTAAAATTCCTTATTTTCAGACAATTTTATTTTTAAAAAACAAACATGTTGATAGTACATTTTCTCATATGAGGAAAAAAATAAAAACAGGCCATTCAGGGTTTAGATTTAAGTCCTTATTCAGTGTTCAGATAAAAAAAACAAACGACCGGAGTATTGTAGATACAGGGTTTGTATTCCAGAATCCAGGTCTCCTCCCAAACTTTTTACTTTTGTTTTTGTTTTTATTCTTATTTTTTTTCAAAAAAAATATATTTTGTTTTCCAAATCTCCTCGTAAGAACAAAGTCCATGTAACAAGTTAACAATATTTATTTATTTTTTCACCTTTTTAATTGATTTTGTTTTAGAAAATAAATAAAACAATTGACAAAAAAATGACTTATCTTTTTTTTTTTTCCCTTTTTTTAATTCATTAATTTCTTTTTTAAATAAATTATTAATTGTTAATGGATTTTTTTTTTTTTTTTTACAATCCAATTTTTACTTTTTACATTTCTTTTCTAAAGACACTCTATTTTAAAATTTTAAATTTAAAAAAAATCTAAAGGCACTTACTTTTGTTCCAAGATTATTCTTTTTACCTTTTAGCATTGTTATTCTAAAGACATTCCATTTTAAAATATAAATTCTAAAAACACTCTATTTTTTTTTTTAATAAAAGTTAGGACGAATCATCGTAACCTTTAAATTCAATCGAAGAGTAATCTTTTTTGAATTAAATTATTAAAAAAAGAAATTATCTCTCCTAATCATAAGATTAACTACTACATATTAAATATTCCCTCCTAAATTTTTAATTACCATATTAAACTCTCTCTCCTCTAATACATATATCTAATTTTCTATTTTCATTATTTCTCAACAAGACTAGAGTTAAGAAAAAAAAGCCTATGAATAATTTTGAATTTTAAGAACCGTATATATGTATATATTTTTTTTTTTAAAAAAAACTCGAAAAAAAAGTTCCCCATTTTATTAAAAAAAAAAAATCAAAATCAAAATATGAAAATATATATTTTTTTTGTTACTTTTGTAGGTATGTAATTGTCTATAGAACTTTAATTCTTTCATTAATCTTATAAATTTTGAGTTTAATCGAATTTAGTTGAAACAAATCAAGTTTTCATATATCTATTTATTTATTTATTTATTTTTTAAAACAAGGTATTTGAATTGATATATATATAAATATATATATATATATATATTTATATATTTATATAGGGGCAAGATCCATGGCTTCATTTTTTTACACAATTTTTGACATAACTTCTTGGCCATTGGATATTGCTTCTTTTAATGGATAAGATTTAATCTCTTTTATCTTTCCTTATTTAATGCAGACATTGCCTCTCACATATTTAATATTTTATTTCTCTAAAAGATTATTATTTTATTAATTCTCTCACATTTTTTTAATTTTCTGTCTTTTATTTATTTTTCTTTTCTTTTCTTTTTTCTTGTACATTTTTTTTTTTAACTTTAGCTGAATCCATAACATCATTGGTGTGACTTTCACTCTCACTTTTCGGTCTTTAAAATCATTTTACTCTATTTTTTTCTTTTTTTATTATTCTTATTTCTCAATTTACTTCATTTAAAACTAGAAATTTTATACATGAAATCATTTCTCCTTTCCACTCTCCTCTTTTATTTTCTTTCTTTTTAATTTTTTTATTCTTTTCCTCTTTTATCATTTCTTATTTCATTAGCTTATACGGTGTAATTTTGTAAAGTTGTACAACAAAATTATTTTCACTTGTATCGGTCTTGTTAATATATTTGTAAAGTTGAACAACAACATTGTACATGACTTCATTTATACTTATATTTGTAAAATAAAAACTAGATGTAATAAGTAATCTAATAAAAAACCTATCAATGAATACATGACTTGACCAATAAAATTAATAAAACATCAATAAAACAAAAGAGAAGAGTTGAAAAGAGCAAGTGATTACATATATAAAATTTCCACCATGATTTTATGGTTTCAGTTAAAGTAAAAAAAAAAAAAAAAGAAGAATAAAAAAATGTGTAAAGGAAAAATGAAAAGAAAAAAAAAAGACAATTAAATAAGGTGAGAGAATTTAATAAAATATAATACTTTGAAGAGATAAAAGTAATAAATAGGTAAGAGATATGCATTAAATAAGGAAATATAAAAGAGATTAAATGCTATCCATTAAAAGAAGCAGATCCAATGGCCTAGGAGTTATGTAAAAAAATGGAGCCATGATCCTGCCTCATATATATATAAATATATTTATATAGTTTTTCTATTGTCAGTTCGAAGTGATATAAAATATATGGGTCATATAAATAAATTACTATTAGTAAAAAATCAAAATATTCATATATATATATTTTAACAATTAATCAGAAATTGAGAAAGTATAAAGATAAGATTTTATTTTAAATGGAGAGGGAGGGGGAATAATTAGGAGAGAGTGTTTCATATGGTAATTACAAGATTTATAGGAGATAATTTCTTTTTTTTTTTTTAGCTCTATAACAAAAAGATATACTCTAGAAGCTCTACTTAAAAAGACATACTAAACACACTCTTAGAATTAAAAATTTAAATTAGAGAGTAAATAGATAATGAGAGCTTCTTTTGACAATCCAATTTTTTCTTTTTACACTTATTTTCTAAAAACACTCTATTCTCAAAATTTAAAATTTAAAATATTCTAAAGACACTTCATTTTGTTATAAGATTATCCTTTTTTATCTTTTTATAATTAAATTATTAAAAAAAATTATCTCTCCTAAATCATTAGATTAATTATTACATATTAAATACTCTCTCCTAAATTTTTAATTACCATATTAAACTCTCTCTCCTCCAATACATATCTATAATTTTCTATCTCAATTTTTTCTCAAGCAAGACTAACAATTAAGGAAAAAAAAAAAAAAACTTACTAATAAACTTGATTTTTAGGAACCATATGTATGTATATATTAAAAACAAAACTCAAAAAACAATACCTTGATTTTTGTTTTTTTTTTTTTTTTTTTTTAAATTGAAATATGAAAATGATTTTTGTTACTCTTGTAGGTATGTAATTTGCTAAGAAAACTTTAATTATTTCATTAATCTTTAAAATTCTGAGTTTAATTGAATCTAGTTGAAACAATTCAAGCTTTACTATATCTTTTTTTTTTTTTTTTTTTTGAAAATTGACTTTTTAATATATATATATATATATATGTATATGTATATTACTGTTAGTAAAAAAACTAAAATATTCATAAATTTTTTTTTTCTTTAACTATTAATCAGAGATTAGTTGAGAAAGTATGGAAACATGATTTTTTTTTTTTTTTGAAAAATGGAGAGAGAGAGAGAGAGAGATTAATTATAAGAGTGTGTTTAATATGGTAATAACAGATTTAGAAGAGAAATTTTTTTTTTAATAATTTAATTAGTTTGTAGTGTCTTTAATTTTTTTTTTGTCTTGTTTAATAATTTTAATTTAGGTTAAAATTGTCATTAATAAAAAAAATTAAATTGGAGTAAAACTAAAATATTCATAAGTTTTTTTTCTTTAACTATTAATAAAAAATTAATTGAGAAAGTATGGAAACATGAATTTTTTTTTTTTTTTGAAAAATGGAGAGAGAGATTAATTAGAAAAGAGTGTTTAATATGCTAACAACAGATTTATGAGAGAGATTTTTTTTAATAATTTAATTAGTTTGGAGTGTCTTTAATTTTTTTTTTTTTGTCTTGTTTAGTAATTTTAATTTAGGTTAAAATTGTAATTAATAAAAAAATTTTAATTGGAGTGTGAATCGATAATTTATGGATTGTAAGGAGAATCTCTCATTGTTATTTTTATTTTACCTTTTTAACCTTCTAAATTAATTTCCATTCATGTCCTCAATTACTATATTGCCTTTGGTGTTTGACGGTCAAAGTGCTAGTCTAACGGAAATTCTGATGGCATGGGGTAAAATGTCTAATATTTTAGTTTTCAGGAGGAAGAATAGTCATCACTGAAACTAGATGGGACAAAGTGTGTAATATAGCAAACCTAAATGGGAAAAATGATTATATCCCATAAAAGGTGGGTTTAGTTGGTATCTGGGTTTAGAAGGCACATCTGTGATCTGCCCAATTGCATGGTCCATGGACCCAAAAGTGGAAATTGTTTGATATTGTTTTTCTTGCTTGTGAGTTGTGAATGTGATTTGATAATTTCTTACATTGTTTGAGAACAAGATATATAATAATCAAAAAAATATTAATTGATATAAGTTAAAAATTGTTGATAACATGCCTAAAAAATAGAAAAACTTAGGTGGGCCTGTGCATATCTGCTTACAGCACACTGTGTTGGTTTAATATATTACAATTCAATCATATATTAATCCTATATCATGTCACACCCAAATTTAACTTGATAGTGATATGTTCTTCGTAACTGCATTAATAAAGATGTTAGAGCGACTAAAGTCGCATCCTCCTCCTCTGATTCTTACATTTTAATAGTTACAAAAAAAATCTCCTACCACAGCCATGTGAAGCACGCCTTTTGGTTTGAACAGCTTTCCATGAATATCCTCTCCTAGCTCAAAAGGTATGTACCTACTTTTCCACATTTGTAACCAGGTTCGAGTTTCATCATGCGTGATAGCCTTTAAGGTTTCAACAAGATGAGGTTAGTCTGATGGTAAACCTTTCACACCTATTTCATGAGGAGAAGATCTTATATGCAACAAGATGATGTTAGTCTGATTGTAAACCTTTCACACCTATTTCATGAGGAGAAGATCTTATATGGAACTGTCACGTGGTGAGACCGTGAGACCTTCTAATGAGATTGCTTCAAATTAGAATTTTATAATTTACTTTTATATTCCCAAGATAAATGGTGCAATTTCATTGGACGGTCTCACAGTCTCACCATGTGGCAGTCTCATGCAAGATTTTCTCCTTCACGGGATTATGGATTCGAATTCTCCCCTAAAAAAAAAAAACCTCATTTATATAGCATTTAATATATATATATATATATATATGTACACACACGTATTTTACATGACAAGCGTATGGAGTTTTATTTCCAATGTTATGAAAATAAATATTTTCCAATTTTGAAAGTAGATTTCCGAACCGTCTATAGAGGGCTTGATGTCATTGGCATTAAAGAAATAAAAATAGTTAGATAAAGAAAAATAAATAAGAAATTGACGGAGTAACAATAGTGAATAAGGGAACTTAAGGTCACCAACTGCATTTGTATAAATTGTAAGTACGAACTAATTGCGGGGATTGTTGAGAGAGAAAGTTCACTATTTTGGTCAACAAAAGCAGAATTCTAAAGCTTTCCTTTATTTGCCAACCAAACAAATCAAAACAGTTGGTTTCAAACGGTCTGTCATTTCCCGGACAAGTACTTCTCTTCTTTTCATTGCCCACCTTTTTTTTTCTTCTTCCTCCATGTTTGATTATCACCATTGACCCACCACAAAGCTCCTCACCAGGTACACATTCAAAATTTCACATTAGATTATAAAAGGTGCGAATTAGTAATTGCAAATGCATGTTGTTTTTTTTTTTTTTTTTTTTTTTTTTTTTTTTCCGTACAAATTATGCAGATCGCTAATGAATAATTTTGTTGGCAAAATCTAGAGAAATGGGTTTTTGTTATCTGGGTTGTGTTTAGGAATTGTATATTGCATTATATATCAGGGTTTGGTTTGTCACTTTAATAGGTTAGGTCGTTAATTTACCATTTTCTGATGGTTGTATTCAGTTGGTTTTGGCATTATATTCCACAGTTGGGTTGTTGAAGTTTCATTCATTTCTGATTTTATTTATAACTGTCCTTCTCATTTGTGTTGTTGGTTGATGCTAATTGCATTAAAATTTCGAGAATTGGGTTTTCTTTTTCATTTTTTTAAATGTAAATGAAAACAAATTGGTGCTTTTGTTGTGTGCATATGTCTGAATGCTTTTATGATTTTGTGTTCTTTTGTCTCAATTGGATGGTAATTTCTTTGCTTTTTCTAAAATTTCATTTTTATTTTTCTCACTAGTTAGTTTGATATAGCTTGATGTTGAAAGCTGGATACCCTTTATGTTTTTTTTTTTTTTTTTTTTTTTTGTATAAAAGCATGCAGTAGTTTTATATTTTCATTTTGGCAATTGTATGATCATGTAATTGTTTTCTGTCTTGGAATTGTAGAAACTTGAACTGGATTGGGGATGGAATTGTCGACTTTGAATTGGAATGATTGGAACATCAAATTTTTTGATCAATTGAAGCTTTTCTTTGTTTGTCCAATTCGGCAACTTTTGGTCTTCTAGAGTGCTTGTGGTGGCAATGGCAGCAGATGCAATTTTGTTGGTTAAAGCACAAAGGAATGTGCAAGGTTTTACGACAATTCTTACATCTACTGCTTGTGAATGGTTCTTGATTTTTCTGTTGCTCATTAACGCTGTCATCTCTTATCTGTTGACGAAATTTGCACGTTACTGCCAATTGCAGTTACCTTGCATCTTCTGCTCCAGGCTTGACCACGTCTTAGGCAATGAAAAACCTGAATTTTATAGAAATCTGCTTTGCAGCAATCATAGGTTAGAGATATCGTCTTTAGTTTCTTGCCCTATCCATAGTAAACTTGCTGATGGCCATGATATGTGTGATGTTTGTCTCTTCTCATCCTCCACAAAAAGTAATTCCAACCCAGAAATGCACAAGCTCTTTTTGGGTAAATTGGGGTTTGATGTTATAGGTTATGGTCCTCAAAGCTCTTTGTTAAACAGTGATTTTGGTCCTGTATCTATGAGCAAGAGATTATGTTCATGTTGCAATAAGCCTTGGTTGTCAAGAAAAAACATGCAAAGACTACTCCAGCTCAAATCGCCTTTGCCAAGGATTTCTAAACCAAATATTCCTTTGCCACCCTGTTTAAACCATCGGGATGGCTTGAAGAAAATAAGGGATAAGTTTTCTGGGCCAGCAGTACCACATCTCCGTATTGGAAAAAGTACTTTCGATTCCTTATCTCTAGGAGGATACAGTGAGCTGAAATGCAGTTCTGATTCTGAGTCCGAGTTTCCATTTTCTGACGATGATGATGGTACGAGTATAATTCGTGATATAAATGAGGCAAAGGATGATTCTAGCATACCCCGTGTTATAAAATGTTCGACTCCTGATGTTTCCAGTTGGCAGGAGCTGGGTGAGCTCAACTGGCAGCAACCTGATCGGAAAACCCATCCTTCTCCACTGCCCAAGCTTATATCACTAGATGATATTTCTCTGCCATCTAACACTTTGGAAGTTCCCATGGGAGTATCACCAATCTATCAGAGCTTCAATGCCCCGGCACCGGCTGAGCTTATATCTCTAGTTGATATGAACCCATCATTTGTTGTAGAAATTCCTGTTAGTAAGGGTAAGCTTGCTGACTCGCTCATTTAAAGGTGTGTCTGTGTCTGCATGTGTGTTATATGACTTATCCTCATAACTGGAACTGTTTTGTAGCTGCAAATGTTACTGGAGCAACTGACGCTCTACATGTTTCCAGAAACCATCATGAGGAAATGTTGAAGTTGCTAAATTCAACAGCTGGAGCAGGTATAGAAAATGACCAGATTCTATAGAGCCCCACTCCTGTAAATTTGACTTTTCTCTCTCTCTTTTGCTCCCTTTGTTTAGGCACGGACATGTGCATATGTGTCTGTTTATATGGCTTATCCTCCTAACTGAAATGGTTCCTTGCAGCAAATGTTACTGGAACAACTGAAACTCGACATATTTCCATCAATCATCATGAGGAAATATCAATCAGTGGTAAGGGAAGAGAAACATCTGGATTTGTTGCGGAGCAACCTACTGAGAAAGAACGCGATAGAGTTACTGAAGATTCGAAGTTACTGCTGACACAAGATTCCTCTGCTCAAGAGATACCTTTATCAATAAATAATACAAGTTCCAATGTGCAAGGTCATGGTGATAACACTGATGCTCCTAGCTCTAGTGGAATTCAAAATTTCCAGAAGTCCACTTTGGTAGAGAGAAGTGACTCTGCTGGTCTTGAATCTTTGGATGGGAGTACTGTTAGTGAAATAGAAGGTGAAAGTACTCTTGATCGGTTGAAGAGGCAGCTTGAATATGATAAAAAATGCATGAATGCATTGTATGAGGAGTTAGATGAAGAAAGAAGTGCGTCGGCAATCGCTGCAAATCAGGCAATGGCCATGATTACAAGATTGCAAGAGGAGAAGGCAGCACTCCACATGGAGGCTCTACAATACTTAAGAATGATGGAAGAACAAGCAGAGTATGATGTAGAGGCATTGGAGAAAGCTAACGATCTCCTAGCTGAAAAGGAAAAAGAAATACAAGATTTGGAAGCAGAACTAGAATATTATAGGTTTAACTACCCAGATGAATCAATGGAGACTATATATGAGAAGAGGGATTCGAAAAAGGAAAATGTAAATATAGAGAACATGAGTTTGAACCATAGTAAAGATGATGCAAATATTCCTTGTGACTCGTTCTCTGAGGTCTCTCAAGGGAATGATAATCCCAATGCTCTCATATGGTCAGAATTGGAAAATGAGAAATTATACATTTTGCAATGTTTGAAGAGTTTGGAGAGCAAACTTCAAAGATTTGCTCATAATGGGACTGTGCATGATATTTCAGATAATGGGTATTTTGAAGAAGAAGCAGATGTATTGCACGATCAAGGAGAAATTTCTGATAAGGATGAGACTTTAATAAGTGATCAGATGGAAGAGAATGATTTCTCAGTACCAAAAGATTTACCTGTAGCTAATGGGAACCCTCCTGCTCAAGAAGGATCGAATGCTTCAATTTCTAAAGACCAGGTTGTTAGTAAAGATAACAATCATTTGGTTTCAAATGGGAAAAATGACTTCATGGATTGCACAAAAGTTGATTTAGTTGCTCTTGGATATGAAATTTCAGACCTTAATGAAAGGTTGGACGCGCTTGAGGTTGATTGTAACCTTCTTGAGCATACTTGTAACTATCTTCGAAATGGGAACGCGGGCCTGCAGTTCATTCAACAGATAGCTCATCAGCTGCAAGAATTGAGGAAAATTGGGATGAAGAGTAGATGTTGATCTGTTCCATGAGTTCATAAGAATATTTATAGGGTAAGCAATTTGACAAAAGATATAGTTGGGAGACTGGAATCATATTTTTCTGTTTATGCATCTCTATATGTCCCATTTTTCCTATTTTCTTTTCACATTATATATATTCCTATTGATGAATGTCCCAATCCTATTTTCTTAAATAGATATAAATTTGTGATAAAAAGTTGCTAGCATATTATTTATAATGGTATTCAGATATCAACATATACTTGTTGCAATTAATAACTGACTGGCTTTTCTTCTGATGTTGTTGTCTTACTGTTTGTATATATATATGGTGATTTTTATTTTTTATTACAACATAAGATATGGATAATTTCCGAGACCTTCAATTCATTTGTGACGTAGAACACTTTATTGTCGTTCGGCTCAATTATTTTTATTTGAGAACATATGCTTCTGTATTTGTCGAAACCTATGTTGGAGATTCTTAAAATTATCAAAACTTCTATTCGCTGTAAAGGCATCTTTAGTATACTGATTTATCTAGAACAAATTCTCAATGTCCCGTTGCTGCTAGTTTGGATTGTGATGCTATTCTCAAGTAATTATATCAGTATGTAGTATGGATTTATATCAATGATGTTGGGAAATCCTGAAGTGTTCTTGTTTGCAAGCAGCAGAATAGTACCATTATGTATTTTGGTATAATATCTATTGCAAAGTCCTGAGTTTCTACAGTTCATGAACAAGGATGAATGTTTTTTGACAGTCGATGTCAAAAAACAAGTACTCACATAAAATGTTATTAGGAAGAAGAGGTTTACCTTTTCTTGTTCTTTTTAATTAATGCATTCTTGTAGTGCAGTTTTCAAACCTGTGATTGTCTGTCTTTAATTCTCCTTTTCTTCTGATTCAGACTTTGTTATATTTTTGCAGATGCTACAAATCAGAAGGTTCTACTCGGAAATCCAACAACTCATGCAAGCCGGTGGAAGCAAGAAGGGAGGAAGTTGAAAGCTATATCAATCAATCCTAGCTTCCAGCCGCGAGTTATATGAATTATGAAGCATGTACAGGTACTATATATATAATCAAGAACAGATACTATCAAAGTTTTTGGAGTGAATGGGAGAAATTTATGTATAACAAATATAGGAGCCCCTAACATTTGTAATATATGGGTGATTTTTGTAATCTATTATTCCTACATGAGTTTGAGGTTTGAGGTGTCCAATCTACTTCAACTGTAAATTTAAACAGATTTTGATTTCTTTTCATTGCTGCATTTATTGATGGATGAGATTCTTCTTTCATAATAATAATAATAATAAAAAGAATTTGTTTTAAGTCCATGTGACCATGTCCACACACACAGAAAGAAAACATCCACAATTTCAGTACAGCTGAAATACAAAATGATGGTGGACTTGTTTAAGAAGAAAAACATGGGATCGGTTCTATGAGTAGCACCACTCACAGCATACAATGTTGCTAAAGGCTATGTTTGGTATGAGGGAAAGATGGAGGGAGGGAGAGCTCCAATCCCTTGTTTGGTTGGAGGGAGAAAAGAGGGGAGAGAAGGGAGGAGATCTCCACAATGATTGGGGGGGGCGTGGGGGTTGGGGGCGGCAAAGATAAAAATGCCCTCTATTTTTATACTACCCTCCAATTTTTTAAATGGCAATATAGTAATTTTATAAATTATATATCAATTAATCCATCCAACCCTCTTTTCAATACCAAACAACATGAAGGATATATGTTATCTTTTTCATCCTTCTTACCTCTTACTCTCTTTTCCTCTTAATTCATTCATCCCTCATATTCTTCCTTCTTCCTACCAAACATAGTGAAAATGTTTAAATAATAGTGTTTACGAGGCTCGACTTTATAATGCTACAAAGCAGATATATATAAAGCTAGTTGATGGACTAACTTCTTGTTTCAATCTTCTAAAAAAAAAAAAATCTTGTTTCTTGCTGGAGGAGGCTTGGCTTCCTCTGGCTTGAGGAGGCGAGTTAGCTTGCCTCTTTCATCACCAAAAAAAGGACAAATCTTCCTCTGTTGACGTTAATGGAAGAGGAACCGAACTCCTCTAACAGCGTCTATATCGTTGGATGATGCTGGTACTTCTCTGGCATTTGTTGTCAATGATGGTTGCCACCATTATACAATTTTTTTTTTTTTTTTGTTTTTTTTTGTTTTGAATTTTAACATTTTTCATAATTTAAAAAATATTAATATTAACTATGAGGATATTATTGTCTTTTTATTAAAATGGTGAGGGTATTATGGACATTCGGGATTAGCTTCTCTAATAATCAACTTTAAAGCAACCTTCAACAAATTTCTCAAAATCAGATGAAAAACATATTATAAAATAAACGGATTTTGAAATGTTTATCAAAAATATTATTGCTTATAACTTATGAAATAAGTGATAATTTTTCAAGTAGAAGAAATCCCAAACGCACCCTTAGTGGTCGTTCGTTTTTTTTTTTTTTTTTTTATTTTTATTTTTTTTAATTTTTTGTGAAGCTTGAATAGTCATGGATTTTAATGAAAACTGAATACTGATTGAAATTTGATCCGAATGACATGTTTGTTTTTTATTTTTATCACTTCTAAATAGAATGTCAACTTGTTTATATATATATATATATATATATAATGGTTTTAAAAAAAAATAATTTGACATTTATACCCTTTTTATTATTAATTTTTATGTATTTTTATTTTATATCATAAAAATAACTAAATAAAAATAATTAAACAAATCTTAAACCATTTTTATATAATAGTTGCAATACATTATTCATGATTAAGATATGATAAATAATTTTTTTTTTAAAAAAGAAATAGGATAAATAATGATTTAGAAATGGTTTTGATTTAAAAAAAAAATAGAATTAAAGGTTCAACGATGATGTTGAAAGATACAATACGATTAATTTTTTTTAGACATTTATCATAAGTAATAGGTTAAAAGAAATAAATTTAAAATTATAACAAAATTGGAAATATGTTAGCTTCTTTAGGATAATTTTGGAAGAAAATATATTAAATGCAATCCAATGATTCATAATTAAGTTAAAAGTCTGGATTTCTTACTTTTTATTTTGAGTGGTGCTATTGGCACACTCCCTACTGATCTATTTATGCCCACTTGTCTAAATTTTGATTTAATTAAATAAAGTTAAATGTTTTTATTAATTTATTTTATTTATTTCCAAAACTACCATTTTATTTACTTTTCAAATTTAATAAAACCCGTCTCTAATATCTCTATTTATCTCTGATCTTGTCTTTCTCTCACCTCTCATGAACGAATTTTTTTTTTCTTCTTGTTTCTTTTTTAGTGTTTATTTTTATTTTTTTAATATCAAGCTTTATATAAAAGGTTAGGAAGTCACAAGACAAAGAACAAACAAACAGCCACAAGAAAAGAGCAAAGAACAAAGCAACCCAAGACGAAACACACATAGAGAAAAAAATGAAACAACTCACAAACAAAACGAAACAAGAAGCAAATAACAAGTATTTGTTTTGGTTATCATCATTTCACTCTCAGATTCTAAGAGAGTAATAAAATTAAATAATAATCAATATCTCATATGTCTAATGTACCCCAAATGTTTGATTTATTGTTTAAATATGATCTAGTACAAGTATTTTTAAGGTTTAAGAATTATGAAAATTTTTTTTTCAAGAAAAGGATTAAAAGAAGGTTTTTTTTAATTTTATTTTTATTTTTATTTTTTTATTTTTTATTTTTATTTTTTTAAATGAATGTGGGGTATTATTATATTTACTTTATAGCATATTTTTTTCTTAAATTTAACATCTCTTTTAGTAATTTTGATAAAAAAAAAAAAAAAAAACTAAATAATTAAAAAAAATGGGGTATAAATAGATCAAAAGGGAGTGTGCCAAATAACACTACTCTTTATTTTAAGTTTTTTTTTTTTGGTATTTTTAAGTTGTCTGACCACTTAAAAAAACAAACATAATAACTTAATAATTTTAATTCATACCCATTAAGTTTTAAGTGTAAAAAATAAACAACCCTTATGGGTCGTTTGTTTTTTTAAGGGTCGTTGGTTTTTTTAAGTCATTTGTTTTTGTTGTTTGAAGACTGAACAATCCTGAATTTTTCTAAAAATTGAATATGGACTGAAATCTGAACTTGAATGATATGTTTGTTTGTTTTTTTTTTTCCTCACATCTGAATGTATTGTCAACACGTTTATTTTTTAAAAGTAAAATTGTCTGAAAATAAGTAATTTTATATTTCTACTTATGTTAAACAATTACGCATATAATATGGAATAAAAACAATCAAAAAATAATAATTATATAGAACAGAGATGATCATGATCTTCTTCGATGATTACCAAACTAATTTCATTTTTACTAAGAAAAGAAAAGTTTTTTTTTTTTTTCAAAAAATAAAAAGGGTATCAAGAAAACTCACACAAAACACTTAAAAAAAAAATAATATATAAATATATCATCAAAATATCATAATAAAGTATTGATATTAAACACCAATATGCAAAGTGATTAGGTTCCTTTTTATTTTTAAAGCTATTTAAAATAATTAATATATTAAAATAAAGATTTCTATACCATATATAATTAAGATGAAATTGGAAATATGTTATATATGAAGGGCAATATCGGAAGAAAAGATTTTGGATTGCATTTAATGCAATTAAGTGATTTGCAATGAAGTGAAAAGTCATAATTTTTTACTTTTTATTTTAAGTTGGTTTTTGGTATTTTTAAGTTGTTTGACCACTTAAAAAAAAAAAAAAAACCAAAATAACTTAATAATTATGATTCAAAACTGTTAAGTTTTAAGTAGAAAAAACAAACGAAACCTTAATATTGCTTACTTCAAACCTTAATAAAAGTCATCCTTTCACGTTCAAAAACTTTATGTTTGTTTATGTATGCAGATGGAATTATATTTTCTATTCAGATCCATGCACAACACTGTTTGCTTCATTATCAATAGGCTTTAAATTTTATTACACACATTTCAATTCAAACATAAATCAGAAATTTTCAATCATTTCTTATCATAAAAAATAATTACTAACACGATTAATTATTCATGTCATCCTAACTCACTAAATTTGTTCATATACATATCGTGTTCATATAAGTCTGTTATGTTGAGTTTTCATGCTTGCGATATTTTCTATATCATATATATCGGTGTGGACCCAGAAAATATTTACAGATTGGGCTAAATTATATATACAAATAGTTTTTTTTTTCCTCTTAGTCACATAGTCAATTCATTAGATATCAATTATTGGATTTATTTATTTTTATTTAGTCAATATATTATAATATTTAATTAGTGGTTCACAAACTTTCACATTGAGTTATTTAGTCAATATATTTGAATGCTTAATCAATGACTCACACACTCTTACATTGATTTGTTTGTCAATATATATCTTGTTTTTAAATAGATTCTACATATTATGAAAATTTACTATTAATGACCGGTTTAAATTGTTTAAACTAATAAATAGAACAAAATGAAATGAATCTAAATTGTGCAATCAAAAAATTGAAATAAAAGCAAGTAAATATTATATGTAAAACATGCATAAAATAATACTTTTGCCAATTGTGATTGATTGTTTGTAATTTTTATTATTGTCTTTTGATTTTAAGTTAGAATAAATAAATGAAATAAATTATACTAATGGTAGGGGATGTTAGTATAATTATAAACAAAATTTCATATAAATACGATTAGACCTAATAACAGGGGTGTTTGTGCAATTAATCAAAATAATTTTTTTTTTCTCTTTCTCTTTTGAGAGAGGGCTGCCCTGGGCTGTATTGGCGGATGATCTTATAATTCAAAAACAAATATTACTATATTAGATTGTGACATTCATATATATATATACGGAAATTTTTCTATGAGGATGCCCTGATAGAATTATATAAAGACATTGAATATGAGCCACTCGTTTTACATACTTTGAATTTGTATGTATGCACTTGTCAAATCATTTTTATAAATGAGTGACTCATATTCAATATCCTGATAAAGTTATATAAGGATGCCCTGATAGGAACATGACCGTATATACATATACATATGATGGTTCTCTAGTAAGTCCCGGAATTATAAATTAAGGATGTATTAACTACTGTTATACATTCACATTAGGTGTGGGTATTTATTAAAATAGGATTGTGGGACCACTGTGAATATTTGAACGTCTTGAAATTATAAAGTCAAGATAATCCTAAGTGGAAAAGTATTATATATATATATACATGCTTTCCCTTGGCTTTTGCATTTTCAAAGACCTATTTCTGTATTGTCCGTCCCACGGGTGATAGTGGTGAGACGAAGTGACAAACCCATATAAGTTATTCTTTCCTGTCCTCTTTTTTTTTTTTTTTCCTTTGCTTTATACTAGATATTTACATCTAAATATAAATGAAAATACATGATCAAAAAGTCGATGAGAGGATCTAAACTCCAAAAGTGAACCTGTACAGTATAACACGTACATTATCAGAGACAGAACCTAATTGACACGCATATGTTGCATGTGAAAACTCAAAACTGAACTTGCAGACCCGTACAAAATAAGAGACAGAACCAAGTTGACACGCATGAGCTGCATGTAAAGACCTTATAATAAATAGCACTGCAACTTTGAATCAATTCATAAAATACAATTTGTTTCCATTCACATCAAACTCAAAGCTATCCAAATTATCAGCCATGTCTATTCAGTTACTAGTTACTTCATTTTTTCTCTGCTTTCTTCCGTTAATACTTATCTTCTTCCTCTTCTCCAAAACTACAAAAGCCAAAGGAACGTCTCCCACCTCCAACAATCTCCCAAAACCTTATCCAATAATTGGACACAATTTCCATATTTTGTCAAACAGAAACCGACGATTCGATTGGATAACTTCCATTCTCCAAAATGCACCCTCTGCAACTTATACAATCTACCCTTTACAGGGTCCAGCTCAAATCTGGACTGCAAATCCTGCTATTGTCCAGCACATTCTCAAAACTAAATTCCACAACTACACCAACGGCATCCATTTTCGAACATCTCTCTTCGACATTCTTGGTAATGGAATTTTCAACGTCGACAATGGCGATAGCTGGAAATTCCAACGACAGATTTCCAGCCACGAATTCAACACCAATTCTCTTCGAAAGTTTGTGGAAATCGCTGTCGAAACCGAATTATCAGAGCGACTTATTCCTTTCCTTTCCGCTGCTGCGGCTAACAAAGCTGTGATTGATTTTCAAGACATTCTTCAGAGGTTCGCGTTTGATAATATTTGCAAGATCGCTTTCGGGTACGATCCTGCTTACCTGTTACCGTCTCTACCACAAGCAGAGTTCGCACGAGCTTTTGATGATGCTATCAGGCTAAGCGAGGATAGATTTCAGGAGCTTTCAATTTTGGTCTGGAAAGCAAAACGGCTTCTGAATATCGGTTCTGAGAAGCGTCTCAAAGTCGCAGTCTCTCAAGTGCACGAATTCGCTAAAAACATCATAAGAGATAAGAAACAGGAACTCCAAGAAAAGCCCTCCTCTGAATCCATTGATCTTCTCTCACGGTTCTTGATCTCTGGCCAATACGATGAAAACTTTGTCAGAGACATAGTCATCAGCTTTACACTCGCCGGACGTGACACTACATCGGCAGCTTTGACATGGTTTTTTTGGTTACTCTGTAAGAACCCAGAAGTTGAAAGAGAAATTCTCAACGAAATCAAAGGAAAATCCGATACCCCAGGTTTCGAAGACATAAAGGAGATGGTGTTCACTCACGCATCACTGTGTGAGAGCATGCGATTCTATCCACCGGTGCCAGTAGACGGCAGGAGTGCAGAAAACGACGACGTTTTGCCAGATGGAACTGTGGTGAGGAAAGAAGAGGCAGTTCAGTACAGTCCGTACGCAATGGGGAGAATGGAGAGTATTTGGGGAAAGGATTGGGCGGAATTCAAGCCGGAGAGATGGTTGAAAAAAGAGGAAGGTGGCCATGGAGAGAAGTGGAGTTTTGTAAGGAGAGATCCGTACACGTACCCGGTGTTTCATGCGGGGCCGAGGATTTGTCTGGGGAAGGAGATGGCGTTTTTGCAGATGAAGAGAGTGGTGGGTGGGGTTCTGAGGAGGTTTAAGGTGGTACCTGCTACGGAGGATGGTTTTCAGCCTCTATTTATCGCTGATATGACTGCCAAGATGGAAGGCGGATTTCTTATTACCGTCCAAGAGAGGAATGACCGGTATTTAATAGATTAATACTACATATCCTATCTATAATCTCACCATTTTTTATCCCAACATATGTGGTAGCTGGGTTATCATTTGATGAGTGGATATACATTAATTGTTGTGTGGATATATAGGTAAGTGAGATAAATTACAATAAATATGTATCCATTCATCAAGTGACACATCAACTGTCACATGTGTTGGGATGAAAATGGTGGGATTGTATATGAGATGTTTAGCGGTACTCTATTTAATATTCAAAAGTGTTAATTGTAAATTAGAAATTTTCAGGAACCAACAAACCATGATGTCCTTTTAAGGAACTTTTCATCTAATCTAGTTATCACTAAATAAAAAAAAAAAAAAAAAAAAACCGTCTTTCTTAATAGTTTTAAAAAACCGTCAATAAACTTATAGTTATTAATAGTTTTGAGAACTGTAAAAGAAAAACCGTCAAGAATAGTTGACATTTTTTTCAAATTTTTATTTATCTTTAATGATTTTTTTAAACTTTTACTTCCTATTTTTAACACTAAACAAAATCCCGATATGAATTTATTTTACAGTAAGATATTGGTTTTTAGGCAAACCGATATTTGATAAGTAAAATTTTAAATTTAATAAATTTACTTTTAAATCATTTACTTTTTAAAAAATCAAAAAATTAATTTTTAAAAAATTGTTTATTTATTTTGCATCCTCTTGTTTTATACTAAGAGACACGTTAATAATTCAATTACCCATATAAATTAGTAATCTGAGTATTACATTTGTTCATTAAATTGCAAGATGTATATTGAGAAATATCTCCCTATAGTGAGAGTTATATTCCAAATTATGCTTATTACAATTGATGTCACGAGTCTCTTATATACCATGTTTGATTGGATGGAATGTAATGAATGGAATGGAAAGAAAGCCATTCTATTCGTTTGGTTTGTTAAAATGCAATGGAATGATGATTCTATTGGAATGAGGATTCTACCATTTTGGTGGAATGGGCATTCCATCTAAAAACCAATAGAATGCCTATTCCATTCCAAACTAAAATTTATATTTCATAAATACCCTCATATGTCCTAATTCCATTCCAAAAATACCCTAATTTCCAAAAATAATAATATATAATATAAATATATATTATATATATGTACTATATATATAATATAATATAATATATATTATATATAATAATATAATATAATATATATTATTATTATATATAATATATTATATATATATATATATATATATTTATATATGTTAACCAAAATTTACCAGTGAGGTGGATTTACAATTAATGACTTTAGAGGACAATGATCAAATTGACCACGGTCGGAGGAGTATCATGTAGTTCGATACCTATGATTTCCACTAAGTGTAACTTAATATAATGACGATCAAAATAGAAGGATAAACGATTATATTATATTACAAAGGAGGGGAATATAATAAATTTCTTTACATAATCTAGATACAACGTTGAGCAATACTCTCCACCGGTCACTGTAGGCGAAGTCTAACAGAGTTGGCGATGGAGATCTCATGCAAGTCGATAAGTAGAAAAAAGGTTGTAAGTTTAGGGTCTCGATCCCATTCATAGTTGAATATAACGTCATATATGTAGGTCCCTTTACTTGCCATGCACTTCTATAACTTCAGTCTAGGGTTTCATCAATTATGGGACTTTCCTTGGCGATAAGTGAAGATATAGTGTGAAATCCAATCCCTAAAATCAAGTGATTTTTTCTTGAGTGGATCCTGGCAAACTCTGTTGTAAAATATGACTTTTAAATGGAGGGAATGAGTCCTTCTCTATAATGATAAAAACGCTGGCGATTTAATGTTTTTTTTGTAGCTTTAACTCTGGTCTTTTAGATCCGCCGGTCTTACCTTGGTAACATTCTTACCTGATACTTGGGCTTTTTGGCGAGCTAGTTCTTTGCGGTGTCAGGGTACCTCGACGCCCTTCTTCTTGGTGTATCATGATTTTCACTGGTCCCATGGTCACCCCGATTTCGGGATGCCGGATGATGTTGTGGTGAGGTATCGGGGTGACATAGTAGCGGGGTTCCTGATCTATGTAGAAGCGGGACCGGTCCATGTAGAAACGGGATACCCAGCCTACGCAGAAGAGGGATACCCAGCTCACGTAGAAGCAGGGGTACTAGGACAATGTAGTGTGGTTTGTAGGATTTTCTTTTGTTATCTTGGAATCTTCATGCTTCTGACCTTGCTTTGGCTGTGTTGGATATATATCCCAATATATATTGGTCTGGATTTTCTTCAAGAGGTAACCGGATGTTGCCTACTAAAAACTTCCTCCTTGATTCTGGTTGGAAAATTCTTCTTTGGTCCTTGGCCAATTTTGGCTGTTAATAGAAGTCTCCTCTAACTTGAACACCGATATCTAGCTCGGGGTTGGAGTTAGGATTCCTAGTTTTACTTGAAGGATTTAACACCCCGCTTGGTTATGTACCTTGTCTGGCTGGATTCTACTATCAAAGAGGCAATCTTTGTTGGATATGCAAGTATGAAATGCTCTAACCATGTGTCAAATGAGGATTGCTTAGTAAGTTCAAACGAGTCATTTTTGGCGTTATTTTCTCGAAATCGTCTTTTGCACGTTCCCGGTAATTGATTGCGGTTTTCCTTTTTTGTTCTGGTAACCACCCACTAAGCGCCTATAAATATCCATCTTTCATCCTCTATTCATTCACACCTACCGGATAATCAAGAAATCAAGAATTAGCTTTGTTTTTCCACGACTGTACACTTTCACCAGACAATCTTCTTCTTTTCTTCTCTTTAATGGCATCCTCGCAAAATCCTAACCCGGCTTCACCGCAACCTTCTAACAGTCTCAAACCTATTTTCAATATGGAGGAAGCCGACTCAGGGGATAACCTTCAATCAAAAAGAAAGAAGGATGATGATGATATCGTGGAGAGTGTGGTTCCATCTCAACGTCGCTGTTTAGACCAGGATTTGGTTATTGGGTCGAGTTCCGGCAGTAGCCTTGAGTACGTGTTTTGACTTGTAGGTGGGGAGGACGAAGAAGATGTTGAACATGAAGGAATCTCGATTGGAATTCCAATTAGAGGTGTCCAGGATAGGATTCCCACCCTACCCTCTGAAGGTCGGCTTATTCCTTCTTTTGTTTGCACTGTCGACACCCTATCACGCTTGATGAGCGAGTACCAGATTCCAGATAACGTCACTCTTACCCTTTCACATCAAGGTTTCGATGTGTACTATCCCTCTAAGGGTCATTTTCCTATTCATGTATCCGCTTTCGAATGCGGGGTTAGGCTACCCTTTCATCCCCTTTTTCATAGGGCGCTTCATGCTCTCTAATTGGCCCTGTTACAACTCTCGTCGGGTTTCTGGAAGCATTTGACCAAATTCCTAGTGCTCTGGCTTGAGCAATGCGAGAGGGACCAGCTAGACAAAGAACCAGGCTTCGATAAAATCCGATATGTCTTTCAGGTGGCGACCTTGCTGTCGGGCTACAAAAGCCAGTTTTATCTAAGGGCGCGCAACCGTCTGAACTTCATTATACCTGGGGCCAACATAAATGATAACAAATCATGGAGGGAGGAATTGATCGTGGTCGGAAGAGATTAGGGCCGCTCAGTACACATCGACGGGGTTGATTGCCAGGTACCTACTCATTTTAGTGAGAAAGACAAATGGGATAAGGGAAAACTTTATGTCGAATCTCTAAGCTCCATGAAGAAAATTGTGGATCAATCCTTTTTGAACCTACGATATCCCATCGTTGGTCCTTATGAAGGTGCTAGACTGGATCGGTACATTAAGTTTTTCGTTGCCAGTCCTGGTATGTGACTTTCTTCCTTTTTATTTTTCTTCTTTTGTGTTTTCTTGAACCTTTTTTGATTTTCCTTTTGTTTCAGCAGTATCTGCCACTTCTTTTTTGCCTTCTTTTCCTGTTCTCATGGGATCAGAGCTTCCAGTTCCCTTTATTGGTGATTCTCCCATCACTTTATTCCATTGACTCTTCTATTCACTCTCTTGGTACTGATGCTGGTATTGGTGCTAATGTCGGGCCTGATTTGCCCATTGCTCCTTCACCTTTGGCTCCAATAGGGTCGCTTTTGCACCTTTCTATCCTATTACCTGATCTGGTTCATGCGCGCCCTTCCATAAGGGCCATGCTAACAAGAGCTGCTAAGGCTCGAGGTTCACCTGTTCAGACAAAGAAACATGCTTCAACTGTTTCCATTGCCAAGTCTTTTCCAGCAGCTTCTCCTTCTATTCCCCCAACACTTGATTCAAAACAGCAGTGAGCTAGAGTGGAGAAAGAGAAAAGAACCGTTGCTGTGATGTCTGCTATGAGCGAACCTTCTGGGTTGGGGTCGGGGTCGATGGATAGCAGCCGGTAAGAGCTGCTATCCTGTTTTGCATATGCTTGCTCCTGGGTTAGCCCAGATGCTATGGTCACCATGCTAGGGGATTTTCTAGTCATAAGAGGAGCTTCCCTGCTTACTGAGGTGTATGTCATGTCTCTCTACCTTACTTGGTTGAATTTTAGGATGATTCTTATTTTTACCTTTCTTTTTGCAAGCTTTTAAATTCAATTTGGCTATGGGGCAGCTGCTGAAGACTTTGCAGGAGGCCAACATCGCTGCCCGGGCTGAGTTGGAGGAGGCTAGGAGGGACCTGGTTTCTAAAGAGGTCGCGGATACCCTGATCCGTTATGCTGCTGAGTCTGAATGGGGTAGGCAGGAGGCCATAGTGGATTTGGAGAGGATGAAGCGTGCTTTGGATACGGAGACTATTAAGTCCGCCTGCCATCAGGCTTAGCAAGAGGAGCTAGCCAGGGTGAAGGCTGTGTTTGTGGAGGAGAATCACTTCCTGTGGGATGTAGTGCCGGCTCTGAAAGCCTAAGTGGCCGAATCTTTTGAGCTGGGATACTTCACTGCTTCCTATGAGGTGGTCTTAGCTCTTCATACTGACTTTGATATGTAAGGCATTATTGGATGGGATCGGGATCGGGATTGGGATTGGGATTCTGATCAAAATTGCTCAATTTTCAAACGACGATCCAGCCCCAACTAACCCCGCCATCGTTCCAGATCCTCCTTCGCAGCTTGAACTTATCTCGCCTGTTACTGACCAAATAGAAGAAATCGGGGAGATTCAAGATCCTCCTGCTATCCAAGATGATTTGATGTAGGATGTTGTGCTACCTACTGAAGTTATCCCCGTGGCGGAGGCAGGTGTTTCTACTGAAGCAGGTGCATCAGGAGCGGGTGAGGTTTAGACCGAGATTGGGGGCAATATAGCTGTTGAAGTAGATGCAGCCAGTCAATAGGAAAAGGCAGGGGAGAAGCAGGATGATGTATGATCTTTCATTTACATTAACAATCATTCTTTATAGCCCGAAAATAGGGGTTGGGCGCCTTGTTTGATCATTGAAAGAATTTCCCTTTTTTTGGGCTATATATTATCCTGCTTGTTCTTGGTATAAAACTTGGTTGAAATGTTCACTCTCTGGTTTGCTCATACCCTAGATAAAAATTAATAATAATTGATATCTGGGTACTTATTGATCATAGTCTAGGCAATGCCTGACCTTCCTCACTCTTAGTAGTAGTCTGGGTGGTATTTTTCTTGTGAAACCTGGTAGGTACTTCTGTGTAGGGGACCTTGATTTGGGGAGCCCCCTATGATAAGTGGCTTGAGATACTTGGTGCCCATGTTTCATGAATCCTTTCTGTCTTGCTTAGGTGGCTTCTACTGTCTAGATGGATGGTCCTCCCGGTACACCTGCTTTTAATGCGCCGATTCGTGCGTTGAATCATGATTGGTCAGTTTATGTGAATGGATCGTTTTTAGCTTGTCTCCTCGAAACCATCGTCCACATGTCCCCGGTCATTATTACTTTGTACTGGTATCCGTCTATCTTTCTCTATAAATAACCTGTCTTCCTTCATTATCCTTTATTTTAAAAATTTATAAAGAGTGAAGCATTGTTATTCCAAACTTTCTCTTTTGATGGCGGATCCACCCATTCCTACTGTCAGTCTTGGTGCTTCTTTTGATATGGAAAAGGTCGATGATTCACAGTCGAATGTAAAGAGGAAAAAACACGGCAACCGTGATTCCGGGTCAAGCTCCATCATGATCTGGCCTTGTCGTTCTAGTAGGGAACTTCGTATCCAGTTGGGTTTTAGTAATAGGACCAGGAGCCTCGTCTAATGTTTTCGGATGAATCCGGGATACTCTCCTTCTTCCACCTGTCTGAAGATTTTCTGGGTCGATGAATCCGTAGTCATCATGGTTAATGGTGCCATTCATAAGGGTACCCAAGGACACAGTGGCCGTGTCTGGAATGTCTCTAACCGTACTATCGGTGTCGAAGTCAACAAACAGGTTGGTGACTGGATGATTGGAACAAAGGTCCAAGAGTGGGTGGAGCAGGTTCAACTTTTAAGATGCACTGAGGACTCGAAGCTGAAGAAATGTGATGAACTCAAGGCTGAAGCAAAGGCAAGAGGCATTTTGGCGGGATCTCCATTGATACCATTCGAAAGGAATCAAATAAACTGATGCAGCCGGTTTGAATCAAGGAGGCTATAAAGGAGAATGATGCAAGATTTCACTTGATCTTCCTGTTGTTTTTCGTTTATTCAAATCTTGTAGCCTAATTGCGGGGTTTAGGCATCATAATTGATCAATGTGATGTTTCTTTTTTGCAAACGTACTATTTTCATATTTTTGCTAGGTCGTGGTAGGACCTTACATAATAATAATCTAGATGAAAACTTACATGG
Organism: Acer negundo; assembly: GCA_035582765.1. Lineage (NCBI taxonomy): Eukaryota > Viridiplantae > Streptophyta > Magnoliopsida > Sapindales > Sapindaceae > Acer > Acer negundo. The sequence continues at coordinate 17,234,771 of CM069236.1, read as the reverse complement.
AATACTGACGATTCTTTGTATTTGCTTGCTTATAGTATGCCTGGTAGAGTCTGATTTATGCTTGCTAAATACCGATAAAGGATTTGTTTGGGATGTTGTCAAACCCACCCCCTTTTTATATATGGCCATAGAGGAAACTAGACCTAAATTACCCCCGAAGATAACTTGGTCAGTAGTCCCTATTAAAACTTGGTGAACATTCTGCAAGGAACTTTAATCTAGTGGTGCTTTAGACCTAGTATCTGGATATTGTAAAGCTTCGAGCATTTGATTGATAACTCATGCATTGGGAATCCAAGTATCCTGCTCAAGGATCCTGGTTCCTTAACAATCCATCCTGGTAGGCCGTCAAGGCCTTCTCAGCATCGAGTCTTCATAAGGCGAATCGAGGTGTCAGGTATCTAATTAAGGGATCCTGGTATTTTGATCAAATCTGTCCTGGTGGAGGGTATTCTCTGACCGGGTTCTTCACATGGCTAATGAAGGTGCCAGACATCCTGCTAAGGGATCCTGGTCCTTTGATAAATTTGTCTTGGTGGAGGGTATTCCCTGGCCTGGTTCTTCTCATGGCGAATAAAGGTGCCAAATATCCTGCTAAAAGATCCTGGTCCTTTGATAAATTTGTCTTAGTAGAGGGTATTCCCCGACCGAGGCTTTAAGAATGCCATATTGGCTTTCCTAGTCTTGTGGACTGCGACATGCAACTAAGGCCACGACTTTGCATCCCTAGTCTGGTAGGCAACTATACCACTTAGGCATTAATGCACCAAATCCTTCCTAGAGGAGGGTATACCCCGTCCAAGGCAGGGGAGCGCTATGTGGCTGTTCCTGGTCTTGAGGCGATTTAGTTATGGCAATTCTCCTCTAGGGGTTGACCCGGTCCAATGCATCATGAGTTTTGTATAGCTCTCTTGGTCTTAAGGTGATTCAGTTATGACGACCCTCCTGGAAGGGTTGACCCAGTCTAGGGCATCATGAGTGCTGTATAGCTCTCCTGGTCCTAAAATGATTCAGTTGTAAGGTTCCCATTTATTGATTGACTTATTTCGTGGACAAACTACAATTGGGGTTTGGATTTTAAGGGTAGTTTAGGTGATTGAGGATCAAGCTCAAATGTCCGTTTCAAGTCCTCAAGGTGACAAGCACTCCAAAGGTAAATTTCTATGTGCTTACTTGCAATTGAAGAGATTAGTTGCACACACTCACAGTTCATGCATAATTCTTATTCTTGAATGTGTATGTGTTTATATATGTGCTTTTTCATGTTCATTCATATCTCTTCATGCACATTTTTATTGATTGCATCTTAGGATTAGAATGCCATGTCATTTAGGCATTTAGGATGCAATATTGATGTAGGCGTTGTTCGGTCGCTCTACAGGGTGCTCTACGTACAACGTCTATCTTAGACCTACTGGAAATGGGTTTTGCATGTATCAGACCTGATACATTTAATTGAAGGCATTATACGGTCACTGTTCAATAGCGCTCTACGTACATCACTTATATTTTTCCCAAAAGAGAACAGAGCTATAGCTCTGTTCATGCGCCCTATAATGGCGTTGTTCGAACAGCGCCCATGAAGACTGTTCTTCATGTTCTTTGTGATTCCCAAGTAGGCGCTGTACAGGTTGCTCTACGTACAGCGCCCAAGGCAAAAATTGTGTCACTTATCAAAACGCAGCACTTTGACTTTGACACCATATATATATGCCTCGATGACTTTAGGTCAAAAAAGTGAGTTTATAATCAAATTTCATACTTAGTATATTTTTCAAAGCAAGAAAAATACAAAAGAACTCACCTTAAACACTCAAAGCTAATCCTTTTTCGCATCAAACTTCATATTGCATCATCTATATGACCATATAGGATGCATCCATGCATGGTTTTCCATCATCATAACTTGCTTGGTAAGATTCTCACTAACTTTATCTAATTTTAGTGTCTTTCTTAACAAATAATCTCTTTATTCACTTGTATGTTTTTAGATCATATGCTAGATACAAGAAAAAGATTGTTTGTGATGAATTGATTGAGTGTTGTATTGTGATAGTTTTCTAGGTTTTGCTTAATCTTGATTAGCTAAGCTATTTGACATGTCATTTAGCTATTGATATCTAGGATTGTATTAATTGTTAATTAATCATCTTATATAAGCATCTAAGGTTACCTAGCTTTATTTGCACTTTGGATATCATCATATATTCACTTAGGTTTTTGTTAACCGGAATTTACCAGTGAGGTGAATTTACAATTAACGACTTTTAAAGGACCACGATCAATTTTGACCAGAGTCAGAGGGGTATCACGTAGTTTGATACCTATGGTTACAGTAAGTACAATTCGATGGAGATAATGATTAAAGTAACAAGACAAAAATTACATTAAATATTATAAAGGGAAGAATACAATGGATCGCTTTTGCATAATGTGAATATCCTCTTTCACAATTTTTTCTCCATTGGCTACTGTAGGCAAAGTCTGACACAGTCGGCGGTGGAGCTCTCGTGCACGTCGATAAGTAGAAAAAAAGTATTTAGGGTTTCGAAAAGAAAAACCCGATCCCTCTTAGTTGAGTATAATGTTGTATATATTGGTCCCATTACTTGCCATGCACTCCTATAACTTCGTTTTAGGGTTTTAGCACTTATGAGACTTTTCTTGGCTATAAGCGAAGATATCGTAGTGGAATCCAATCCCTGAAATCAAGTGATTCCTTCTTGGACGGATTCTAGCAAGAACTGCTTTAAGATAGGACTCTTAAATGGCGGGAATGAGTTTTGGTAACAACGACGACGTTTTAATATTCTTCTTTGTAGTTTTAGGCCTTGGTGGCTCCTTATTTGATATATGGACTGTTTAGTGAGCCGATTCTTCATGGCATCTAGGTATCTAGATATCGGAGTACTTTGTTGTCTTTCTTCTTGTTCTATCATGGTTTCCGTTGCCCCCTAGTTACCCCGATTTTAGAACATCAGTTAAAGCTATGGCGGGTATTGGGGTAATGTGGTGGCAAGGTCCCTAAACGAGGTACTTGGTACATGTGAAAGCGGGATACCAGGATGTATCGTATAACTTATATAATTTTTGTGCTTCTTTGGTTTCTTCTGGGTATATATCTTGTCGCGTCGGTCTGAATTTTCTTCTAGAGGTAGCCGGATGCCACCTACTAAGAATGCTCTCTCCTTGGTTTTTGGGTGGAAAATTCTTCTTTGACCCTCGGCCAATTTTAATTGTTAACAGAAGTCCCCCCTGACTTGAACACCGGTATCTAGGTCGGGGTTGGAGTTAGGATCCTTAATTTTACTTGAAGGATTTGACACCCCGCTTAGATATGTGCCCTGTCTGGCTAGATTCCTACTATCAGAAAGACAATCTTTTTAGGTGTTTTTTTCTCGAAATTGTCTCCTACACGTTCCCGGTAACTGTTGTTGGTTTTTTCTTTTCTGTTCCGGTAACCTTCCACTAAGTGTCTATAAATATCCTTATTTCATTCTCTATTTGTTCATGCCTCCTTCAAGATTTCAAAATCGGAAAACATGAATCTACCTTCTTTTCTTTCCGGTTTTTACTCTTCCTAGATTACCTTCTCCTTCTTTATTTCTGCCATGGCATCCTTGCAAAACCCTAACCCCTCTTCACCTCAAACCTCCGACAGTCTTGAAGCTTTTTTTGATACAGAGGAAATTGATACTAGTGGCCGTTTTCAAACAAAAAGAAAGAGTAGCGATGATGATAACGTGGAGAGTTGGGTTCTATCTCAGACTGCCATGCTTCGACCCATAGGTGGTGAGGATGAAGTGGGTATGAGACACAAAAAGATCCCGACGGGTATCCCGCTTAGGAATGTCCATGATAGGATTCTCGCCATCCCTCCCGATGGCCGAATTATCCCTTCTTCAATTTGCACTGTCGATACCTTATCACGGTTAATGAGCAAATACCAGATCCCATATAGTATTACTCTTACTTTGCCTCATCGAGATTGCGATGTGTATTACCCTTCTGAGGGTCATTTTCCCATTCACGTATTTGCTTTCGAATGCGGGGTCAGGCTACCCTTTCATCCCATTCTTCGTAAGGTTCTCCACGTTCTTGAACTGGCTCTGTTACAACTCTCCCCCGGCTTTTTGAAGCATTTGATTGGGTTCTTGGTGCTCTAGCTTGAGCAATGCGAAAGGGACAAGGTGGACAAAGAACTGGGTTTCGATGAATTTAGATACGTTTTTCAGGTGGCGACTTTGCTGTCGGGTCATAAAAGCCAATTTTATCTGAGAGAGTGCAATCCTGCTAAAGGATTATGGTCTTTGATAAATAACTCACAGTAGAGGGTATTCCCCGACCTGGTTCTTCACATGACGAATCAAGGTACCAGATATCCTGTTAAGGAATTCTGGTCTCTGATAAATAAATCCTGGTGGAGGGTATTCCTCGACCTGGTTCTTCACATGGCGAATCAAGGTACCAGATATCCTGTTGAGGGATTCTGGTCTTTGATAAATAAATTCCGGTGGAGGGTATTCCCCGACCTGGTTCTTCACATGGCGAATCAAGGTACTAGATATCCTGCTGAGGGATTCTGGTCTTTGATAAATAAATTCTGGTGGAGGGTATTCTCTGACCTGGTTCTTCACATGGCGAATCAAGGTACCAGATATCCTGTTAAGGGATTTTGGTCCTTGATAAATAAATCCCGGTGGAGGGTATTCCCTGATCTGGTTCTTTACATGGCGAATCAAGGTACTAGATATCTTGCTAAGGGATTCTGGTCCTTGATAAATAAATTCCGATTCTGGTATTTGATAAATAAATCTCGGTGGAACCTAGTTCTTCAAATGGTGAATCAAGGTACTAGATATCCTGCCAAGGGATTCTGGTCTTTGATAAATAAATCCCGGTGGAGGGTATTCACCGACCCGGTTCTTCACATGGCGAATCAAGGTATCAAATATCATGCTAAGGGATTCTGGTCTTTGATAAATAAATCCCGGTAGTGGGTATTCCCCGACCTGGTTCTTCACATGGCAAATCAAGGTACCAGATATCCTACTAAGGGATTCTAGTCTTTTTTAAATAAATCTCGGTAGAGGGTATTCCCTGATCTGGTTCTTCACATGACGAATCAAGGTACCAGATATCCTGCTAAGGGATTCTGGTCCTTGATAAATAAATCCCGGTAAAGGGTATTCCCCGACCTGGTTTTTCAAGAATGTTGTAGGGGCTTTCTTGGTCTTGAGGTGATTCTGTTATGGCGATCCTCCTTGAGGGTTAGCCCTATCTTGGGCATCAGGAGTGTCTTATTGCTCTCCCGGTCTTGAAACGATTTATTTGCGACGGAATGTTCGGAATGAGAGTTGGAGAATTAAATGGGAGGAGAAACTGACTTCTTTTATTGAACTCTTAAATTCATACAAAGCAAAGTCGGGGTATACCTTTGATATTATACCCGCCGAATGAATAAGAAAACGAAAAAAAAAAAGAAAATTCTTCATTCCTGCTAACCACTATGGGTAAAACCTCTTGAGGTGATCAGCGTTCCAGATGTGGTCAACCGGGTAACCATCCATGTCTTCTAGTTTGTATTCTCCTCCATGAACTACCATCTTGATTAAGTAAGGACCTTCCCAGTTACGGGCTAAGATCCCGTCTAACCTGATTCGGGTATTCTGAGTTACTTTCCTGAGTACCAAATATCCTTCCTTGAAATTTCGGTTTCTTACTTTCTTGTTAAAGTAGCGGGCTATTTTTCTTTGATAGACCACTACCCTCTGTGCAACCCTTTCTTGCTTCTCCTCATAGAGGTCCAAGTTAGCCCTTAACTTCATCTCGTTATCTTCAGGTTCCTAGTGGTGAACCCTGAAAGATGTCAGTTTGTGCTTGATAGGTAGAACTGCTCTGTACCGAAAGCCAGTGAGTAAGGTGTTTCCTCGGTTGCAGTCCTTTTGGTTGTCCGATATGCCCACAGTACATTAGGAAGTTCCTTAGCCCACTTCCCTTTCTTATGCTGGAGTTCTTTCTTCAGGAGTTTCTTGATGATTTTATTGGTGGCCTCTACCAGCCCATTGGTCTGTGGATAGGCCATTGATGCAAAACAAAGGTTGATTCTTCTTTCCTCACAAAACTGTTGAAATTTGGCGTTGTCAAACTGTTTGCCTAGATTAGTTATTATGGCCATCGGGGTTCCGAATCGGCACACAATGTTTTCTTTGATGAAGTTGGTGGTGTTTGCCTTCGTTATCTAGGCAAGGGATTCTACCTCCACCTACCTGGTGAATTAATCTATTGCAACCACATCATGTTTGGCTTGACCTGAAGCAATTGGGAGGGGTCCAACGAGGTCAAGTCCCCAGATGGCAAAAGGGTATGGTGTACTGATTGAAGAAAGCCTCTCCTGAGGAAGTCAGTGGAGGTTTGCTGTTCTCTATCACGGTTCACAAGATTGGGGGAACTGTTTTGCATCTTGGTGGAGAGTAGGCCAGTAATAACCCATCTTGAGTACTTGGTAAGCAAGAGTCTCGCATGATACGTGGTTGCCACATTCTTTTAAATGCACCTCGTTGAGTGCCCACTTTGCATCATTAAGGTGTAGACATCTCAGTAGTGGGAGTGATTTTCCTTTGTGGTAGAGAAAACCATCTATCAAACAGTATCAGGTGGTGATTCTTTTGATTTTGCACGCTTGATCCAGCTCAACAGGAAGGGTGTCATTTTGGATATATTCAGTTATAGGATCCATCCAGTAGGGGAGTCGTTCTACGGGGTTGACTTCTGCTCCTACAGCTATGCTTGACCGGGGTATCAATTGAATTGGTACTCCTTTTGGTAATGCTTGTCCTCCACCTGCAACAATTTTCGCTAAGATATCAGCTCGGTGGTTTTTTTCTCGTGGAATCTGCTTCATCTTCACTCTTTTGAATCTTGTCATAGCTTTTCGAACCCTGGCTAGTTATGCTATCATGTTTTCATTTTTTGCTTGATATAGCCCTGATACTTGGTTGGTTACCAATTGAGAATCGCTTTTAACCAGGAGAAAATCTGCTCCTAGTTCCCCCGCCACTTTCATCCCTGTCAGTGAGGCTTTATATTCTGTTTAATTATTGGTGGCTCTGAACTCAAATCTAAAACAGTGACTGCATTCAACCCCGTCTGGGTCGGTTAAGATAATCCCTGCCCCACAACCTGATTGGTTTGATGCCCCTCATATGTATACAGTACCCATGTCTTGCAATCATTGGGCCATTCTGGGTTTTCCGGAGTTGGGTCCGGGGTTACACTTGGATCCAAATTTTGAGTCGTGCTGAATTCTGCTATGAAATCTGCTAAAGCCTGAGCTTTAATTGTAGTCCTTGGCTTGCACTTGATGTTTTATTGGGTGAACTCCAAAGCCCACATGACCAGTCTGCCGAATATGTCGGGCCTTAATAGGAATTGTCTCATTGATTGATCAGTGATCACAGCAATGGTCTAGGCTTGAAAGTACGACTTGAGTTTTCTAGCTGCGATTACTAATGCATAAGATAATTTTTCCAGGAGGGAATAATTCTTCTTCGCCTTTGTCAAAGCACGACTCACGTAGTAGATTAGCCTCTGGACCCCATCATTACATTCTTTAACCAAAGCCCCGCTATTAACGGTTTTTGATACTGCCAAGTAAAGTTGTAATTCTTCTCCTGGGATAGGCTTTACTAGCAAGGGCGGGATAGCTAGATTTTCTTTTAAAGAATGGAAAGCTCTTTCGCCTTCTTGATCCCACTTCATCTTCTTACGCTTATTTGAGGGTGGATGGGGACTCCAGGTCCAAAATGGCCTTGATCTTCTCCGGGTTAGCCTCAATTCCCCTCTTATGGACCATGAACCCTAGGAACTTTCTTGCTGCTACCCCGAAAGTGCACTTGGCGGGGTTCAGTCTCATCTGGTTCTTCCTTATTACTGAAATAGTTTTTCGTAAATCTTCTGAGTGATGCTCTGTTTGTTGAGATTTGGTGATCATGTCATCTATGTAAACCTCTATAGATTTTCCTATTTGCTATTTGAATAGCTTATTCACTAGATGCTGATAAGTTGCACCTGCATTTTTGAGCCCGAATGGCATTACCTTGTAGCAGTAGAGGTCTTGCCTAATGATAAAACTAGTCTTGTTTTGGTCTGCAGGGTGCATCATGATCTGGTTGTACCCCGAGAAAGCATCCATGAAGCTGAGAAGCTTGTTTCTTACGGCATCGTGGCTCCAAGCAAAGATGTCGCTGTATTTTTTAAGGAGACTCAACAAGCTCTCTTTGACCCTGCCGTCTAACGCTCCCCCTATCTTCACTACTTTGGAAAGATCATTTTCTCGTATTGGTATCTCCTCCAATTGTTCTATGGGATGCCCACTGGTCCATCCCTATTTTTTTTCTTCCTATAGATCTTTTACGAATATGCCTGGTACTTCTTCTCCTTCATTGCATTGATCCGGCCTAGGTATCGCTAGGATTGGTTCATTAGTCACATGCGCGCACTGTTTGGCTAGCGCGGTGGGATTGGTGGATATAGCGTAGTAGCTGTGGGCTGCTTGTTGGTCACCTCGAACTTCTCCTACCCTGTTCCCGACGGGAAACTTCAAGACGTTGTGGTAGATGGATAGTACTCCACTGATTCCTGATAGGAAAGGTCTTCCAAGGATGGCGCTGTTGGCGGAAAGAGTATCTACCACGACAAACTCTATTATTATGTTCTGTTGGAGAGAGTCCTCTCCAATTATTACCGGTAGCCTATGAGACCCAATTGGCATCAATGAGCCTCTCCTTAAATCCATATAGTGGCATGGTACAACTGTTGTAACTATGGTTCTTTAGGTTCAACTTATCATGAGCTCTTTTGAAAAAGATATCCACACTGCTACCGGTATCGACCAGAACCCGGTGGACCTTGCAGTTAGCTATTTGTACCGTCATCACCATTGGGTCGTCATGTGATTGAACTGTGTTGAAGACATCCTTTTCTGTGAAAATGATCTGGGCAGAGCGAGGGTATTCTTGGGATCCCCGGGCGACCCTAAACATGTCTTGATTGGCAGTAATCCTCGGGATCTTCATAGTGTGGTTCTTTCTTGAATTATTGGAAGTTCCCGCTAGAGTAGGACCCCCACTGATTGTGTGGATAATTTGGACTTGTTGCATTAGATCTTTCCCGTTATCCTTCGATCTTTCTTCTGTTCCCCACATCTCTCCCTGTACTTCCTTCCCTACCTTGATGCTATCTCGTACCTGTTGCAAGAACTCAATTAATAGCTCTCCCCTTACCAGTCCTTCGATTTGGTTACGGAGGTTATAGCATTCTGACATGTTATGCCTCACGTCCTCATGGAAGTCATAGTACTTGTAACGATTTCTCTGGTTAGTCGAAATCTTGATAGAACCCGGCTTCTTAAGCAAGCCCTTGTTATGGATGACGAGGTATATAGTCTCTCGGGATGCATTGAGGGGGGTGTAATGGTTATACCAGTCTTCCTCTCTTTCCACTCTCGTTACCTCCCTTAGTGGCTGAGTCTCTTTAGGAGGGGTTCTTCTTACGGGATATCTGTTCCGATGTGGGGCAGGGGGAGGTGGTCGGTAGGTAAACCGGTTTGGAGGATGACTGTGGTATTTCTTTACAGGAATGGGTTTATGAGCTTTTTTTTTTTTTTTTTCTGTCGCTTGGCTAATCGGGCTTTGTCGTGTTCGACCTTGACCTGAAGCTGTTCATCTATGTCCACCTGTTTTAGTGCCCTATCATAGGCCTCTTAGTAGTTCTTAGGTGGGTGCTTGGAGAATGATCGGAATAGTCTACCTGCCCATAGATTTCTCCTGAAGTTGGCCAAAGTTTCCTTTTCGGCAAACACTTTTATCTGAACCACTTATTTATGGAACTTTTCTACATAGGACTTTAGCGTCTCACCCCGTTCCTAGGTCACGTACAGGAGCAGGATGAGGTCTTTAGGTTGAGGCTTAATCCTCTAAAACTGAGCACAAAAATCTGTGGTGAGTTTTGTAAAAGAATCCACACTACCTGGAGGAAGTTTTCTGAACCAAGTCTTAGCGTAGTCCGTCAAAGTGGAAGGGAACATCCTGCACATTGTTGACCGGGTCGCATTTTGAACTTCCGTCTGAAGAACAAAGCTCTCCATGTGGCTCATGGGGTCTTTCGAACCGGAGTACTTTTCAGTAGGCATTTTGAACTTGGGAGGTAATTCCGCTTCACGGATTCTCCTTGAGAAAGGTGCATTCATTTCCCCTAGAGGGTTCTTCCGGGTACCCCGAAGCTTTCCTTTTCTCAGCTCCTCGAGTTCCTTTGCCATTTTGGCCATCCGGTTTTCGAGGCGTCAGGGTGCTTCGTGTCTGGATCGGCCTGCGATCCCTTCATTTTCTGAGGTCTTAGACTCTGTAATTACCTCATGGTACTTCTCATTTCTGGATTGGCTTCCTTGCGGGTTCTTTTTCGGTCTGGTACTACCCCCTGTATCGGGCTGCGGAGTCCCCCCTTTTTTGTTGGTCGAGTTGTTGGTTGATTTCTTCTAGGAGGGATGTCAATTGCTGATTTTACATGTTAGGGTCTGAAACCTATAAGCAGATCTAAGATCGGAGGTGGAGGTCCGAGCTTGGTGTGTTTTGCATTTGTGTGTTTTTTGCTCATTCATACATTTTGCATACATTTCATTTCATTCATTATACACAATGAGTGGAAACGGTGGCAACAACGAGGGTGCTTCTAGCACGCTACCTTCTCTTCTCACTGGCTTGAATTATGCCTCTTGGAAAGGTAAGATGGAGTCATATATTTGCCAAATCCATGATAGGGCATAGATGGCAGTGGAAGACGGCTACACATCACCGATGATGATTCTTACGGGTGGAGGAGATGATGTTCTCAAGCCTAAGGCGCAATGGAAAGCACAAGAGTTTGAGGCATCAAAATGGAATAAGAAGGTGATGCATGTTATCCTATATGCAATGGATGAAAATCAGTATAAATTGATTCAAAACACTAGGATCGCTAAAGAGACGTGGGACATCCTAAAGGTTGCATATGAGGGAACCAAAGTTTTCAAAGACTTCAAGCTTCAAGTCCTCCAAATGCAATTTGAGTTGCTTAGGATGGAAGAGGACGAACACTTCAATGAGTTCGAGATCAAGTTGATGGACATTGTCAATCAAAGCCATCAACTTAATGACCTATATTCGGATAGGAGAATTAAGCAGAAAATTATGAGATCTCTCCCCGATAGGTTTGAATCCAAGGTGACGGCTTTAGAGGAAAATAGCTTCTTTAAGGACATGAAGCCGAGTGAAGTGATATGGAGACTCCTCGCCTATGAGTCTAGGAAGACTCCTACCTCCACACCTCCTAAAAAGCAAACGGGAATTGCTTTGAAAGTCTCCAAAGTTGAGAATGAGGAAAAGATTGACTCGGACGAAGACCTTGCCTTATTTTTGAAAAGATTTAATAAGGTTATGAAGTTCGGGAAGAAGGGCTTTGGATCAAAAGGCCAAAACTTGAAGAAAAATGGTCTATTCAAGAAGTTTGAGCCTAGGCAAGAGAAAACAAAAAGAAAAGGGGTCCGATGCTGTGAGTGTTGTGGGATATGTCACTTTGCCCTCGAATGTGCTAATCACAATGATAAGAAGAAAGGAAAAGTGATGGCCGCCACTTGGAAGGGAAGTAGTGATGACTTCAATGAGGGAGATGAGTCTTCAGATGATGAAGAACTCAAGGCTAACTTCCTAGCCTTTGCCTTCTCCCACAAGAGCAAGAGTGCTAGTGAAGAAGAGCAAGAGAGTTAAGAGGAAAATGACTCAAGTGAAGATGACTCCTCATCTCACTCCACAAATGGATATGTGGAGAAAAAAGTTCTTGTTGAATACCTTGCCGAGTTTAAAAGCTTAGAGATGAAAACCACAAGAAGGATTCAAAGATTGAGAGAAGAGAATCTAGATCTTTCATCTCATTTTGACCACTTAAGTGAACAAGTGGAAAGAGCAAAAAAAATTGAAGATAAGCTAAGAGAGGAGTTAGACTTATCTAAGAGGAATGAAGAAAGCTTGAAGAGAAAGCTTGAAGAGGGAGCTTGAAGAAGCTAAAAGGTCATTAACTAGGATGACTTCTAGCACAAAAAAGCTTAACCATATGCCTGGTGTTGGAAAGAGTCCATGTGACAAGAGAGGTCTTGGATTTGAAGATGGTAAGGAGACGTCCACTTCCAACAAGACCTTGTTTGTTAAGAGTTTGGGCAACAAAGTAGTCTTACCCTTGCTAACTCTTAAGAAGAAAATTGATCTAGGACAATGCTCACATAGTGCACAAGTGATGGTGGCTCAAAGAAGACAAACATAAGATCAACCCTCAAGAGCTCCTCAAGTTAACTTTCCTCAACAAATGACTCTCAAAAAAGGATGGAGGATGTGTCACCTTTGGTGATGGATCCAAAAGGAGAGTCGTAAGGAAATGAACCATTTTCATTCCCTGATTACCCTTCTTGTCCAATTCTTTTTTTGTTGATGGCTTGAAAGCCAATTTAATTAGCATTTCTCATCTAAGTGATGAAGGACTTTTCGTCTTATTTAGCAAAAATGATTGCTCTATCCTATTGCATAATGGACAAACCTGTTAAAAGGTATGAGATCTAGTGACAATTGCTATTGTCTTGAAGATAGAATAGTCTCAAACAATGTGTCCAAGGAAGAGCAAGTTGAGTTGTGGCATGAAAGACATAGCCACATGAACTTTCAGGATTTACGAATTCTAGACAAGTTCAATGTTGCGTGTGGCCTTCCCAAGCTTGGAAAGAAAGCCAATGGTGTTTATAGACCTTGCCAACAAGGAAAACAAACTAAAAGCATGAACAAAAAGGGCAAGTATCTTTCCACCAAGGAGCCCTTAGAGCTTCTCCACATGAATCTAATGGGTCCTATGCAAACTGAGAGTTTAGGTGGAAAGAGATATATTTTTGTTTGTGTAGATGATTTCTCTAGGTTCACATGGACATATTTCCTTAGAGAAAAATCCGAAACTTTTGACAAGTTTAAAATGCTTTGTAATAAAATTCAAAATGAAATGAACTCAGACATTAAAAGCATAAAACAGATTAGAAGTGACCATGGGAGGGAATTTGAGAATGTTTCCTTTGGAACCTATTGTGATAATGTAGGCATCTCCCATGAATTTTTGGCTCCTAGGACACTTTAACAAAATGGAGTTGTTGAGATGAAGAATAAGGTCCTTCAAGAGATGACATGTGTCATGTTGCTTAGCAACAATGTCCCTAGGAACTTATGGGCCGAAGTCGTCAATACGGCTTGCTATATAGGGAATAGAGTTTTCCTAAGGCCCGACACTAGGCAAACCTTTTATGAGTTGTGGAGAGGTAGAAAGCCAAATGTAAGCTACTTCCACACCTTTGGAAGCAAATGCTACATTTTAAATGACCATGATCACCTTGGCAAGATTGATGCTAAGAGTGATGAGGGTATCTTTATGGGCTACGCCTTAAATAGTAGAGCCTGTATAGTTTTCAATTTGAAGACTTGAAGCGTCATGGAATCATCCAATGTTGTCATTGATCATAGTAAGCTAAAGTCTAATGACCATGAGGAGGAAGTTGCTATAATTGATGACTCTTCCTTGGAGAATGTTGTGGAGACTCCTATTGTAGAGGACACATAACCTATTGGTAGAGTTCCTCTCTTGAACTGTAATGAACCCGCTCCATGGGTTAGGAAACTCCATGATAAAGAAGACATCATTGGAGAAATTAATGAGGGAGTTAAGACTAGGCATCAAATAGATAATCTCATTAGCTATACTTGCTACACCTCTCAAATAGAACCTAAAAAGGTTGAATAGGCCTTAAATGATGAATTTTGGGTTCTTGCCATGCAAGAAGAGCTAAACCAATTCGAAAGTAATGAGGTTTAGACTCTAGTTCCTAGGCCTAAGAATACTAATGTGATAGGCGCCAAATGGATCTATAGGAACAAATTCGAAGAGGATGGCAACATAGTGCGTAACAAGGCTAGACTTGTTGCACAATGGTACTCTCAAATTGAGGGTATTGACTTTGAGGAGACATTTGCTCCTGTTGCCCGTTTAGAGTCTATTAGGCTTTTTTTGTCCATTTCTTATGTGCACAAGTTCAAATTGCACCAAATGGACGTCAAGAGTGCCTTCCTTAATGGCTTCTTGCAAGAGGAAGTATTTGTTGATCAACCCAAGGGGTTTGTGGATGCACACCACCCCAACCATGTCTATCGCCTTAAGAAGACTCTTTATGGGTTGAAATAAGCACCGAGGGCTTGGTATAAGCGCCTTACTCAATTTTTTGTTAACAATGACTACAAAAGAGGTATTGTTGACAAGACCTTATTCATCAAGAGAAACAAAGATGAGTTATTTATAGCTCAAATTTATGTTGATGACATTGTATTTAGCTCCACCAATAACACCAAAGTCCAACAATTTGTTGAAGTTATGTCTCATGAATTTGAGGTGAGTCTTGTTGGTGAGCTAAGTTACTTTCTAGGTTTACAAATTAGGCAATTAAATGATGAGATTTTCATAATCCAAGCTAAATATGCTAAAAACCTAGTAAAGAAGTTTGGTCTTAAAAATGCCAAACATTGTAATACACCCATGAGTACCACTTTAAAGCTTAGCAAGGATGCTAATGGAAAAAGTGTGGAACAAACTCTATATCGTGTCATGATTGGTAGCTTGCTTTATTTGACTGCAAGTAGGCTTGATATCTCTTTTAGTGTGGGTGTGTGTGTTAGGTGCCAAGCGGATCCTAAGGAGTCCCATCTCTCTTCCGTTAAGAGAATTATTCGCTTTGTGAATGAGATATCCAACTATGGGATTTGGTACTCTTTTGACACTAATGCTAATTTATTCAAGAAGTCATGGCTAGGATCGGGAAGGTCCGGATAACTATGCAAGAGAGGCTCTCTAGAGGCATGAGTGCCTTGGATAGGGAGTTGGCTACAATATTGGTAGGCCCGGGCGTTTGGATAGACATAGACTCCAATAGAGGGTGGTAAATGGGATGTGTATACATGCTTGAGGAATTTCTAATCTTCCAACGATGTTGGTTTGGTATGATCTCCAATATATGGTGGCTCTGCATCATTGAGGGATTTTGTATCTTTCAATAGGGATTGGGTAGGCATAGACTCCAATAGGAAGTAGATCAAGGTTGGTCACTTTTGAAGAATTTCTAATCTATCATCCAATATAAATAGTACCAAATGGTTGTAGTTCAACCCGTGGATGTTTCCTCTTTTGAGGTTTTACCACGTTAAAAAATCTCATGTGTCAATTCTTTCTATCTCTATTTTATATATGTATATGTGTATGTTTTAATCTTGTAATACAATCTTCACTTGTGATGAATTTGGAAACAAGATTTTTGTAAAGTGTGATTTGCAATCAATATTCGTTTTGATAATATTATGTAAATATAATTCATTTGTGTAAATACAATTCTTTTGTTCATTGATTCTTTTATAGAGTTGTATTTAGATTGATATTTGTAAATACATTGAACGTTAATATTAACACAAGTATTGTTTATAATTATATTTTGATTGTATTCATTGATCGCGCTCAAAATGTTCACATTTAGCGCTCCCTTTTCCTACATTTTGTGCTCGTTTCCGAGCATTCTTGTGTATATAACTTGTGTTTTGGCTAAGTTCAGGTGATATGCCAATTAGGAAGATGTTTGCATGAAAGTTGGAGAAAAGAGATCAAAATAGAAGAAAAAGCCTTGGAAGGAGGAACTCGTGGGAAAGAAACCGCGACACAAAGCCGCGGGAATCAATAGAGAGACATGTCCCACCAGCCATAAAAGCTGAACTCGTAGGGAGTTGTTCCGCGAGTTCAGTTCGCATGAAATAAGCTGTTGGGTAGAATAGGGTGAAACTGTAGAAGAATTTTGAAGAATATCGCGGGTTCATACCATAAAGAAAGAACCTGCGCACCAGTGAACACAAAGCCGCAGAGGTTCTGAAACAAGACCCGCGGTTTATGTCCGTGGGATCAAAGCCACGGAAAGAAGTCACGGATGGCGTGTCAGGGGCATTTCTGGCTTTTCCATTGCCCAACTTCAAACCAAATGCTACAATTAGGCAGTTTTCTGATGTAGTAGACACAAGTGAGAGTTTTAGAGAAATAGTCAGACTCTCCCTTTAGCTTAGAGTAATTCAAGGTATTTGTGCTCATGTTAGATTACTTTAGCTTAAAGAAACTAATCTTAGTGAAGTAATTAGTTAACCTAGCTCTTGAGAGTTGCTTGTGATCATCTTGGGTTGTATTTGCTGTGAAGAAAGATGCTATTCGGCCTTGGAATCTGTCAAGACTTCAAGGGTTGTATTTCTTTTTTTTCTTCATACTTATGCTATTCTTAGTTATCATGTGTAACTAACCCACTTATGTTGGGGGATTTATGAAACTGATGATGTTATCCACCTTGTTATCACTCTTATTTGTATTAATCACTTGCTTTGATGAATGTTTTAATTGGTGAAATCATAACATGTTTCTCATAGACCTTAGAAAAGCATGTATTGGTGATTATACTAAGAGTTGATGGAATATCTTATTCATAACATTTGAATTATGTGTTGACATCCAATAACTCATATGTAGAGTGTGTTGATTAATGGTGATATCTTTATGACCCCACACTCTCAATCATAGTTCCAACCAAAACCTCACTTAATGTCTTCTAAGACTTTAGAGGATAATTGAATGAGTTGCTGATTGCCTTTAATTGTAATTGAAACTAACCATAGCGATTTTGATCTAAAAAGCATAAGAGTGATTACTTGGTAGTGCATCATTGCTAATTTCATATGTCCTCTAGCATCTTTAGCTCATTAATCTTCAATCATTTAAGTATTGCATTAGTTTAGACTCATAACAATTATCTAGTTCTTTTATTAACTAATCGTCCTAGCTCTTGGTGGGAATGATAATCCTTACTCTTGCACCCTATATGAGTTTAATGACTCGTGCACTTACGAAGGGTGAAACACTCGCGCGTCCCTTTAGTATAACCGACGTAGAATAGTGTATTATTTTTAGAACCGGTTCGGGCGCATCATTCATCTTCTTGATACTTGACCTTCTATAGACAATGACTAAATGGTCACATGCTTATCTTGTATATATATGATTGTTTGTTTTATGTGTTGTGTGTAAAGCTATCTTGAGGGACAAATGTGTTTTTGTTTCAAGGGATTGAAAAATGTGTAAAAACCTATTCACCCCCTTCTAAGTAGTGCTGGCAAAATGGGCCGGGCTTCGATGGGTTGCCCTGCCTGGCCCATTTCATAATCGGATCTGGGCAGACCCAGCTCTGCCCGCTAGCTTGATGGGCGAGGCCCAGGCCGAGCCCCCAATGGAGAAGTACCGGGCCGAGCCTGGCAAGGCCCTCCTGGCCTGCGGCCCATGAAATTTTTTTTGAGTTTTGAATTTTTTAAAATTTGAATTGAGGGGTGGCTTTTGTAATTAACCAATTGACCGTTGGGAGAGAAAAAAAAGTCCAAAACTTTTAAAAATTACATTTTTTAAAATCTTTTCCAATTTTATCCAATTATACCCTTACCTCACTTTTTCCTATAAATACCCCTATCCCCCTCACATCATTCTCTACATTTTCTCTACTTCCCTACTCTCTTATTCTCTCTATTCTCTACAATCTCCAACATCTCTCACTCACTCTTCAATTATTTTGTAATTTATTTTATTTATTTAATATATTATTTATATACTATATGCTATTATACTAATATACTATACACTATACATTATATTATATATTATATATTATATATTATATATTTACATACCTCCCACTCTCTAGTCTCTACATATTCTAAGGTTCTTACTCTAAGGTATTGTCTTGTTTATTTATTTTTTAATTAACTTTCATTTGTTATTTAATTATTAACTATTATTAAAATGTTTATAACTAATGTTATTATTTGTTATGTTGTTAGGTATCCAATTGATTAATTAATTCAACACTCTCAACTCTCAAGCCTCCAATTTAAGGTTAGTATGTCTACTTCTCCACTTTTGTTATTAATAACTTTTTATATAGTAATTATTATTATTTAGAATTTAGTGTTTAGTATGTGTGTAGTTAATATTGTTGTTAGTAATATGTTAATTTTGTTTTTGTGAGTTTAACGACAAAATAATAATTACAAAAAAATAATTCCTATTTTTTTTTCAAAATTTTCAAAATTATTATTATTAGAAAGATTATGTTTATTCTTGTAGAGTTTAAGAAGAAAATAATAATTTAGAAAAATTAATTCCGAATTTTTTTAAAATTTTGAAATTAATATTATATTAGAATGCTTATGTTAATTGGTTTTTTTTTTTTTTTTAGAGTTAAAGAAATAAGAAGAAAATAATTTTTTTGAAAGATTAATTCCGAATTTTTTTTATTTTTTTTAAATTAATAATATATTAGAATGATGTTTTTTTTTTGTAGAGTTGAAGAAATAAGAAGAAAATAAAAAATTTGAAAAATTAATTCCGAATTTTTAATTTTTTTAAAAATTAATAATATATTATAATGATTTTATTTTTTTGTAGAGTTGAAGAAATAAAAAAAAATAATAATTTAGAAAAATTAATTCCGAAGTTTTTAATTTTTTTTTGAAATTGATAATATATTAGAATGATTATGTTATGTTTATGTTTATGTTTATTTATTATTATTATTTTTTGTAGAGTTGAAGAATTAAGAAGAAAATAATAATTTAGACAAATTAATTCCGAATTTTTAAATTATTTTTTGAAATTAATAATATATTAGAATGATTATGTTTTTGTTTTGTTTTGTTTTTTTGTTTTTTTTTTTTTTTGGTGGAGTGAAAAAATAAGAAGAAAATAATAATTTAGAAAAAATAATTCCAAATTTTTTTAATTTTTTTTTAATTAATAATATATTAGAATGATAATGTTTATAAAATCCTAGCCTACCCTTGGGCATAGTGAATTACCTAGCCTACTTCCTTTCCGAGATGTGTTCTACACCTCTAGGAAGCAACTTCCTATTCAAGACGCTCACGTCTCTAGAAAGCTTTCTTGCTTATCCATCCAAATCCCTTTGATCCTAGAAAAGACTTCTTGCGTAGTTATTCGGATCCCCTTGATCCTAACTAAGACCTCACGCTTGACTATCCGGACCACATGACCTAGCCAAGTCTTCTTGCTCTAGACAAATTTTCACTTACTTTGAAAGAGACTTTAACCTTTTGCAAGGCAAAATGATCTAAGTGATACAAATGATGCAAACACAATCAAATAGAGAAAGTTGATCACACAAACTCTATGAACATGCAAGTGATAACTAGATTATGCTATCAACAAACAATCACAAAGTTATCTAGAAATCAAAGTATGTGAATCAACAAGTACTAGATTAGAATATTCAAAAATCACAATAAAAAATCCTAGTTCTTAGATCATGAAATCAAACCTAGAAATCATCATGACGCACATTGACACGTCTGGAAAAAAGATTTTACTCCCAAGTGCAGGAGTGTCGAAGTAATAATATAACCAAGTAAGTATAGGGTCATTCCTCCGGGAAGGAGTTTTAATGTTCACAATACCAACAATAATCACAAGAGATATCAAGAAATAAAATGATTAAATTAGTGAATGATGGGCAAATATAATGATAAAATTACTCAAATAAAAATATGTATGCTAAGGTCAGAGGTTCCACTCTTGGTATTTAGAATAAAGGTTTATTTAACTCTTTTTATAACTCAATTGGAATCCACACACAAAGGAGGTTCCAATCGGAAAATACAACAATCTAAGCTCGTTTGAACATATATGAAATTATATCTCTTTCCATTTAATTTAATTACAAGAATTACACACTCTTTGATTCAATGAGTTTCAAGTACTCAATGTGCCAATCACTATCATGAATCAAGAATCCTTTACTAGAGGTGTAGGTATAACTAAAACCGTATGGTATCTAGAAGGATTCAAGCATCCGTGATAGAATTGTCTATAATAAGTCAGATTCCCATACACGAGAGAAATCAAGATTAGAGTCATGTTAATAAAATATATATATATATATATAAATCATATAAGTGAATAACAAATGGATATAAACATTAACCACAATTTAAGAGTTTTAATAAACCTTTATTTTCATACCAAGAGCATCACCTTTTCGCCTTAGCATGATGAGCTCATGGAAATATAAAAGGAAAAACATGTAAAAGAAAGCTTGGCAAGAAGAAAGTTTATAGTAAAAGAGAGAAATAATAACAATACATAACTTGCAATGAACCAAGATGATTCAAGACATAAATAAAGATTTTCAAGGTGTGTAGAGAGATGTATTCAGCCATATACAAGGCCTCCTTTATAGAGAGCTCGAAGGGCAAAAGAGGAACAAAAGGGGAACATGGTTAATTAATGTTTAGCCACCTAGCATTGACAATTTTGGATTGCTCATGCATGTTCTGTCTTTGAACCCAGATTTTGTGCTGCATGCTTCTGAATTAGCCTCTGACATGAACAGTAGAAGTGTGTATTTTTGACTTAGCTTTCCAGAATTTTTTGGTTCCTAATTATCTTAAATTTTTAGCTCAAGTTATGCCCAAAACGCTGAAGTATGTTCAGTGTGTGCGGAAACTGTGCATATGTCTTCGTGCATCCTCTGTTTGGCCTTCAAAACGTCCAAATCTTGAATTCAAGTGAAATGCATTTTTGTAGGAAATTGAATCATCTTTCTACAAGAGAAAGAATGGGATCAATCCGATATTTGAGTGAAAAGTTATACCCATTTCAAGTAACCTGCATCAAAATAACAATATCAAAAATAAAAGACAAA
Source organism: Acer negundo (assembly GCA_035582765.1). Lineage (NCBI taxonomy): Eukaryota > Viridiplantae > Streptophyta > Magnoliopsida > Sapindales > Sapindaceae > Acer > Acer negundo. The sequence goes on along the minus strand of CM069236.1, from coordinate 17,213,878 downwards.
AGTGTAAATGTGCATAAGTTAGGAGAGTTAATGACACTACTAGTGTAAAATATTGATTTCAACTATATTAAACATGCACTTTTATGTGTTCATCACACCCCCCAACCAGCTTATTGCTAGTCTCTAGCAATTAGAGCGATAACATTTAGTAATGATTTATGAATATATGTTCAAGGCATTCATCATTCCCACTAAATTTGCACTAGTTAAATAAACAAACTCTCACATAAATATCTTTATTTCCAGTAAATATATATATTTTTTTGGGATTAAACAATTTAATGATATAAAGATGAGAGTTTATAAATTTAAGTAATTCAAATGAAGGTGAATAACAAAGTCTTGTTATAGTATTCGGAAATCAAAAAACCACATGATAACACTCTTTTATTTATTACTAATTTTTTTTTTTTTTAAGGGAAAACAATAACAATACTAATAGCAACAATCATCAACTATCCCTCCCCGTAACCAAATTGAGACATTGTCCCCAATGTCTAAATATAGAAAGGTGAAGAGTAGAAGACTTCACCTGAATCGGCAATTATTGAAAAGAAAAGCTTGCAACATACTAACACAACAAAATGAAAACACATAAAAATAACAAAAGATGAAAGGAGAAACTAATCAAGTCCGTGTCTCTTGCTACACTCATCGATTAACCAATCTAGTTGAGATATCACTTGGTCATATTGAGGGACAAAAGCTTCTAACTGATCAATCAGTTGATGAGCAGTTGAAGTAGTGACAAGAATTCGTCACGCTAAAGGCGAAATGAAGCCGTTTTCTACAGAATAATCAAGGAAAGACAACAGACCATCATAGAGACAATTGAGATTCAGCAAGTCTATGGGTTTTTGATGGATTTTTAGTTGGGCCCATGAGGTAACTTTAAAAAGTTCTTCTAAAGTTCCAAGACCACCGGGTAGAACTATAAAAGCATCTGCATGGTCAAGCATTTCAGCTTTTCGTTCATTCATGGTTGAGACAATTTTCACCTCCCCAATTGTATCTCCAATGATATCACATGTGGCTAGGGCTTTTGGGATGTTACCTAAAACTTGACTTCCTCCCTTATGAGCGGCTTTTGACACACACCCTATCAACCCAAGGTTACCTCCCCTATACACTAAGTGCATCCTTTTTTCGGCCAACACTTTTCCAAGATTCGTTGCTGCTTCCTCAAATCCCTCATCCTTACCAGAACTAGACCTACAAAACGCACAAATATTGGTGAATTTACGTGATGAAGTTTTATCCATTATTACACACCTCAAACCCAATTTGGAAAATTAGAGGTTTGTTTGAAGGTTGAGAGAGTGAAGTGCTACCATTTATAGAACTCGGAACGGTAATCTAATCATGATAGCTACATGGGTAGGTCGGCTATTGTCAAATATGTTTTAGTCTAGAGTTCAAAATTTTCAAAAACATCGGCCGATAAACATATGTACAAGTTGTTGTGATTATGGCTTATATCTTCCTTTGGTTTTACGTCCAGTAATGGCTTAAACGCCCTCTATGGGTAGAGGATAGGCTTCCCATCCGATTTTCTTATAAATTGGCAAACAAGGTCTTTTAAAGTCAGATTCCCGAGACTGTATCGAGCATGTTCTTTTCAGAATTGAGTCCATAAATTGAAGATAGCCATATGCACATATCCATTAGGATGCGTCTCAAGAGTAAAAAATATATTGTCCAATGACTCCTTACTCAGGCCATCCTTAATGAATTGGATTTTATCTTCTCGATTTACGGACACCATTCCCAAAAAACGACAGCTCATGTTACAAGTTGTATGAGCACACTTATAACACACATTCAATCTTTTTACTTTTCGCTTTTTTGCAAAACTACTTTTACCTAGACCAGGCATGTAAGCAATGAATGAATCTGAGAACTCACCTGCCAATCGGACCTTGGCTTCAATCAACCAACGTAATTCCACATGGATACCCTTATGCATTAACATCCTTAATCTTTCGAACTGTGCTTCGTAAATCGTCATCAAAGCTTTTTGAGGAAGTAAAGGGAAATGATTTTTCAAATTATTGAGAATATCTTCCATTGTTATGAAAAAAAAGAAAATAAGAAAAAACAAGATTTTTTTTTTTGAACCAGTTATTGTAGGAAACTGAAAAGGCCGACTTAAGAAGTCATGGAGTACCGTTATCCACCATTTAACCGGGAAACAAAGAAAAACAAAGAAAAACAAAACAGAACAAAAATTATTGTCCTGAAATTACAAAAACAAATGGAGTCAGAAAGTAAGATGGATAGCAAATCTAAATTACAATCTCAATCAATTTTTCTCATAACAAGGGTTAGAAAGGGAAACACTCTCTTCTTCCAAAGCTTGATTTTCCAGAAATGGTTTGAGTATTTGACCATTCACTTTAAACACATTACCATTCTTAGGATTCTCAATTTCAATGGCCCCATAAGGATATACATTTTTCACAAAAAATGGGTTAGTCCACCTAGATCTCAATTTTCTAGGGAAAATGTGAAGTCGAGAATTATAAAGCAGAACTTTTTGTCTAACATAAAATGTTTTTCTCAAAATTGATTTGTCATGGAAAGCTTTAGTTCCAGCTTTATAAATTCTCGAATTCTCATACGCTTCATTTCTCAATTCTTCAAGTTCATTCAACTGTAATTTGCGTAATTTACAAGCATCATCAAGATTTGAGTTGAAAACTTTAATGGCCCAGTAGGCTTTATGCTCTAGTTCCACAGGCAAGTGACAAGGTTTTCCATAAACAAGACGATAGGGAGACATACCCAAGGATGTTTTAAAAGCGGTGTGGTAAGCCCAAAGTGCATCGTTAAGTCTAAGAGACCAACCTTTACAATTTGGGTTAACCGTTTTTTCCAAAATTTGCTTTATCTCCCTATTTGCTAGTTCAACTTGTCCACTTGTCTGAGGGTGATAAGGGGTAGCAACTTTATGTGTAATTGCATATTTATTTATTAAGGACTCAAAAGGTTTGTTACAAAAATGTGTTCTCCCATCACTTATAATGGTTTGAGGGATTCCAAATCAACTCAAGATATTATCCTTTAAAATTTTACAACTGTTCTGTGATCATTGTTTCGACATGGAATCGCCTCAATCCATTTTGAGACATAATCTACTGCAGCTAAAATATATATAAAACCAAATGATGGTGGAAATGGGCCCATGAAATCTATCCACCAACAATCAAAAATTTTAATAACAAGGATGGGATTTAAAGGCATCATTTTTCGTTTGGCGATAGATCCCAATTTTTGACAAGTTTCACAACTTTTGCAAAATGTGTGGGTGTCTTTAAATAAAGTAGGCCAATAAAATCCACATTGAAAGATTTTTGCAGCCGTTTTTCTTGATGAGAAATGACCTCCGTATGCTTCAGAATGACAAAATTTAATGACATTACGTACCTCATTGTCGGATATGCATCTTCAAAAAATCTGATCAGGGCGGTACTTGAAAATGTACGAATCATTCCAGTAAAAATTTCTCACCTCGGTTAGAAACTTCCTTTTATCTTGGGGAGTCCATTGAGATGGCATTTCATCGGTAACAAGAAAATTGACAATGTTAGCAAACCATAGGATTGTTGCAACAGAAAATAAAAAATCATCAGGGAAAGAGTCATTGATAGGTGTGATGTCAAACGACGACTTTGTTGTAATTGTTGACAAATGATCCGCGACAACATTTTCTACTCCTTTCTTATCTTTGATCGTGATATTAAATTCTTGGAGCAATAAAATCCACCGTATCAATCTGGGCTTGGCATCTTGTTTATACATTAAATATCTAACAACACCATGGTCAGTAAAAACAATAGTTGAGGAACCAATCAAGTATCGAAATTTGTCTAATGAAAATATTACTGCAAGTAGCTCTTTTTGGGTAATGGTATAATTCATTTGAGCACTGTTCAAAGTTCTACTTGCGTAATAAATCACATAATGCTTACCTTCTTTCCTTTGCCCTAAGACAACATCAACAACAAAGTCACTAGCATCAAACATCAACTCAAAAGGCAAGGACTAGTCAGGGGATTGCATAATAGGGGCAGATGTTAGATGACCAATTATCTTCTCAAAAGATTTTTGGCAATCTTGGTTCCAGTCAAATGATGCATCTTTTAATAGAAGGTTATATAAGGGCCTAGATATGGTACTAAAGTTTCTAATAAACCTTCAATAAAATCCTGCATGCCCTAAAAATGATTGAACTTCCCTAACTGTTTTTGGTGGGGGCAAATGAGAAATTATCTCAACTTTTGCTTTGTCGACTTCAATTCCTTTGGAAGACACCACATGACCTAAAACAATTCTAGAGGCAACCATGTATTGACATTTTTCCCAATTTAACACAAGACCTTTTTTTTCACATCTTTTAAGGACATTTTCCAAGTTATCAAGACAATTATCAAAAGAATTTCCGAACATTGTTAAATCATCCATAAAAACCTCTAAATAGTGTTCAACCATGTCACTGAAAATGCTCAACATACATCTTTGAAATGTTGATGGAGCATTACAAAGTCCAAATGGCATCCTTCTAAATGCAAAGGTGCCAAAGGGACATGTGAATGTGGTCTTTTCTTGGTCCTCTAATGCTATTTGAATTTGATAGTAACCAAGTACCCATCAAGAAAGCAATAGTAGGGGTGTCCGGCTACTCTTTCTAGAATTTGGTCAAGAAAAGGTAAAGGAAAATGATCCTTTCTAGTGGCAGTATTTAATTTCCTACAGTCTATGCACATCCGCTAACTAGATGGGACTCGTGTTGGTATTAATTCACCTTTTTCATTTTTTACCACTTTGATTCTAGATTTCTTAGGCTCTACTTGTGTAGGACTTACCCATTTACTATAAGAAATAGGATAGATTATCCATACATCAAATAGTTTAAGAACTTCAGATTTTACTGCCTATTTCATATGTGGATTTAATCTTCTCTGAGGTTGTTGAGATGTTCTAGCATTATCCTCTAAATGTATTCTATGAGTACAAATTAATGGATTAATCCTTTATATCTTTCAAAGTCCACCCAATTGCTTTTTATGCCTTTTTTAAAACCTTTATCAACTTATCTTCCTGATCGCTTGTGAGAATCGAGGAAATTACCACTGGGCAGGTTTGTTCCTCTCCAAGAAATGCATACTTTAATCCTTTAGGCAAAGGGTACAATTCTAGCTTGGCTACTTCTTTATGTTTATCTCCGCTGATATGTCTCAATTCTTCAAATTTCGGTTTCCAGCCTTTATTCTCCATTATTTGTGAACAATCAAGCAAAGAACACATGTTAGAAATATCATAATCTAATTGCATGCTTGATTCAAATGAATTGACTAAACAAATTTCCAAAGGGTCAAAAGAGCTCCTTGTTTGAAGATGATCATCCACAATAACTTCAATCATGTTTTCTTCCTCACTTTCATCTTACTCATCTCGTGGTTGCTTTCACATGTTGAAAACATTAAGCTCTGGTGTCATATTCCCAAAGGATAGGTTCATTATCCCATTCCTGCAATTAATTAAAGCATTAGAAGTTGCTAAAAATGGAAAACCTAATATAACAGGAATTGGTTTGCACCCATTAACAACAGGTTGTGTATCCAAGACAATAAAATCCACAGGATAAATGAATTTATTGACTTGTACTAACACATCTTCCATTATTCCTCTTGGCACTTTGACTGATCTATCGGCGAGTAAAAGAGTTATGGAAGTTGATATTAACTCACCTAGATTCAGTTGTTGATAAACAGATTATGGAAGTAAATTAACACTAGCACCAAGATCAAGTAAAGCCTGCTCAATTTTATGATTGCCAATAATGCATGAAATTGTAAGACAACCAGGGTCCTTGTATTTCAAACCACTATTGTTTTGAAGAATGGCACTTACCTGTTCGGCTAAAAAGGCTTTCTTTTTCACATTAAATTTTCTTTTAACAGTGCACAAATCCTTTAAGAATTTGGCATAAGAGGGTACCTGTTTAATCGCATCCAACAAAGGAATGTTGATTTTTACCAGCTTGAACATTTCATAAATTTCAGAGTTGTGGTTCAATTTCTTTTGATTATTCAATGCATGAGGAAATGAAGGTGCAAGTGGGAATTTGTTATTTTCTTTGCTAGGTGTAGGCTCATCAACCCCTTCCTTACCTATAGAGACTAATTCATCATCCTTCTCATAAGGTTCAAGAATGTGTTTTTTGACAACCTTACCATTACAAAGAGTTATGATCGATTTGACTTGGTCCATGTGTTGGCTTCCTGAATTACCATCTTTTAAATTGTATTGACCTTTGGGATTTGGCTGAGGTTGAGAAGAAAATTTTCCTTTCTCATAAACGGTGATTGCAATCAGTCAAAGTTTGAGCATTTTGATTGTTAATGGACTCTTGTTTTTCAATGAATGAATGCAATGTTTCTTCAAGATTTTTCCTAGGTAGTGGAACATAAGGTGCATAACCTTGACAGTTCTGGAAGTTTTGATGAGTCTGAGGAGGAGGTTGTGAAGCTTGTGCATGATTATCATTCCACCAACTAAAATTTAGATGATTTCTCCAACCTGGATTATAAGTTTGTGAGTATGGGTTATGATTTGGCCTTTTGAAAGTGTTTAGAACATTGACTTGTTCAGGGAGACGTTCCTTAAAGACATGTAGGTTTGGGCAATCATTTGTTGAATGATCATTGGCATCACATATGTGACACATAATTTCTTAAATGGATTTCAAGTGACCACTCTTTTTCTGTTCTAAAGCCTCGACTTTCCTAGCTAGTGATGCAAATCTAGCTTGGAGGTCATGTTCTTCCTTAAGGTTGTACATGCCTCCACTAGATGTAGAGGGCTGAGATTTGCTAGGTTCCTCATAAGTACCTACATTGTCCCAATTTTCGGCATTCTCAGCTAGAAGGTCTAGGTATTCTAATGCCTCTTCTGGGTCTTCATCACTAAATTCTCCATTACACATCATCTCAACCATTTGTCTACATTGAGGTGTTAAACCTTCGTAGAAATGGGAGACTAATCTCCATGTTTCAAAGCCATGGTGAGGACAAGAGTTAAGCAACTTTTTGTACCTCTCCTAACATTAGTACAAGGTCTCTCCTAGGTTTTGGGGTGAAAGTGGTGATCTGTCTTTTAAAGGAATTTGTCCTATGAGGACGAAAGAATTTTTTCAAAAATTGTTCTTGTATTTCATCCCAACTTCTAATGGATCCAGACCTAAGATTTTGTAGCCATGTTTTATCCTTATCTTTCAAAGAGAAAGGGAAAAACTTAAGTCTAACGGTGTTCATGCTACAATTTATGACATTGTAGGTGTTACACACCTCTTCAAATTCTCTCACATGCAAGTATGGGTTTTCAGCTTTTAAGCCATGGAAATTAGGTAACAGTTAAATGATACCCGGCTTAAAGTGAAAATGAGATGCATCTGGAGGGTAAACAATGCAAGACGGTGCACCCGTTCTTGTGGGATTCATGAAGTCTTTAAGTGTTCTAGGTTGATCTTGGTCATTATGTTGGGAATGGTTGTCCCCAATTTCAGTGAGTCTATCAACTTGGTTTTCAGCCATGTTTTCTAGTGGAGATGAGGGTTTCCTAACAAGTTTACCAGTTGATGTACATGACCAAATTCGCATGCAAGTCCTAGAGACAACAAAACAAACAAAACAAACAAGCACTTAAAAAGAAATAACAATAAACAAATAACAATATATACAAAAAAAAAAGATGAAGAAAAGATTTATGATGGTTTTGAACACCAATTGCTACTTTCTCGGCAACGGCGCCAAAAAATTGACACGTCTGGAAAAAAAGATTTTACTCTCAAGCGCATGAGTGTCGAAGTAATAATATAACCCAGTAAGTACGGAAGTACGGGGTCGTTCCTCAGGGAAGGAGTTTTAATGTTCACAATACCAACAATAATCACAAGAGATATCAAGAAATAAAATGATTAAATTAGTGAATGATGGGCAAATATAATGATAAAATTACTCAAATAAAAATATGTATGCTAAGGTCAGAGGTTCCACTCTTGGTCTTTAGAATAAAGGTTTATTTAACTCTTTTTATAACTCAATCGGAATCCACACACAAAGGAGGTTCCAATCGGAAAATACAACAATCTAAGCTTGTTTGAACACATATGAAATTATATCTCTTTCCATTTAATTTAATTGCAAGAATTACCCATCTTCGATTCAATGGGTTTCAAGTACTCAATGTGTCAATCACTATCATGAATCAAGAATCCTTTACTAGAGGTGTAGGTATAACTAAAATCGTATGGTATTTAGAAGGATTCTAGCATCCATGATAGAATTGTCTACAATAAGTCAAGATTCCCATATACAAGAGAGAAATCAAGATTATAGTTAGTGTAAGGATTCCCATATTTTGATTGGCTTATTTCGTGGACAAATCATATATTGGGGTTTGTTGTAAGGGTAGATTTAGTGTTTGAGGATCAAGCTCAAGGGCTCCTTCAAGACCTCAAGGGATAAGCACGCCAAAGGTATATCTTTTGTGCTTAGTTTTTCATTGAAGAGATTTAGTTGCACACACTCACTTGCCATGATTGCATACATGTTCATTACTATTGTGCATTCTCTTCACTTCCACACTTGCACTTCCTTATTGTATTTTGTGTGTGTGGTTGTCTATTTAAATCCTTCATGCTCTTCTTCATTGAGCTTGTTTTATGGAAGTTGTCTTCCAATGAGGATTTGGGAAATAAGGGTTGCATTTTTGACCAGGTCAAAAATGCGCCCGAGTTCTGCGGACGGTGATTGCAGAACAGGGCGCAGAAATAAAGTGTCCAAACACCTGACACTTCTGTGCCCTTGGGTTCTGTATTTAGGGGCCAGAGTATCAGGTCTATTTCTGCGCTCTCAATGTTGCGGTCCATGGCAGCAGAATAGGGCGTAAAATTTCCCGTCATATTGGGGCAATTTTGTCTTTTCACTCTAACTTTTATGGCACTCTATAAATACACCACTTTCTCATAGTCTATGTGTGACTCTTTGATCATCAAGAACCCTAAACGTAAAAGAGAGACCTTTGAGAGAGAAAGCAATCAAGATTGCTCATTTAATCACTCAAACCCATTTTCATATGCATCAAATATCATCTAAGCATTTTCTAGCATAGTTAGGATGCTTACTTGCATGGGTCTTGCTCAACAGACATCCCTTGGTATGTTCTTCACTATTATTATACATAATTAGTGTTTTATTTATCAAGGCATCTCTTATATTATTTGTATGCTCTAAGAATATATTCTAGATACAAAATAGAGATTATTGTGTTGACATGATTGAGTGCTGTATTTTGATAGCTTCATAGGATTTCATTATCTATGTTTAGCTAAACTTTATGACATGTCATTTAGCTATTAATATCTAGGATTGTATTAATTTTTATATTCATCATCCTAGATAAACATCTAAGGTTACCTAGCTTTATTTGCTCTTTCAATATCATCATATATTCACATAGGTTTTTTATCTCTTCATTGAGAACTAAGACTTGTGTTGTGACCGGGATTAGGTTGCTTAAATCACAAGCAATTGGACTAGGTTTACTTTTAAAGACCAGCGGGTAGTGGTAGCGGGATATTGGCCGGGTTTAGGCCGTCAAACTGGGATTAGGTTGTATACGCTATCATAATTAGTGGATTCGAAGTTCGTGTGTGGCACACTTACTATCTCGTGGTTTTTTCTATGAGAGTTTCCACGTAAAAATCAAGTGTCATTTATAATTCCACACATATTACACTTGATATATAAATTTACTAGTTAGGGATATTTTCGGAATATTGTTTTATAACAAAAATTGGGTAAAAAGTGTTAAAATCTATTCACCCCCTCTAGATTAATATTAGAACACACCGTGAATTTGTTTCAGTCAAGGTAATAAATATATATATATATATATATATAAATCATATAAGTGAATAACAAATGGATATAAACATTAACCGCAATTTAAGAGTTTTAATAAACCTTTATTTTCATATCAAGAGCTTCACATTTTCACCTTAGCATTATGAAACTAATTACTCATGGAAATAGAAATAAGCATAGAAATATAAAAGGAAAAACATGTAAAAGAAAACTTGGCAAGAAGAAAGTTTACAGTAAAAGAGAGAAATAATAACAATACATGCAATGTAAACTTGCAATGAGCCAAGATGATTCAAGACATAAATAAAGATTTTCAAGGTGTGTAGAGAGATGTATTCAGCCATATACAAGGCCTCCTTTATAGAGAGCTCGAAGGGCAAAAGAGGAACAAAAGGGGAACATGGTTAATTAATGTTTAGCCACCTAACATTGACAATTTTGGATTGCTCATGCATGTTCTGCCTTTGAACCCAGATTTTGTGCTCCATGCTTTTGACTTGGCCTCTAACATGAATAGGAGAAGTGTGTATTTTTGACTTAGCTTTCCAGAATGGTTTGGTTTGTAATTATCTGAAATTTGTAGCTCAAGTTATGCCCAAAACATTGAAGTATGTTCAGTGTGTGAGGAAACCGTGCATATGTCTTCATCCATCCTCTGTTTGGCCTTCAAAACGTCCGAATCTTGAATTCAACGTGAAATGCATTTTTGTAGGAAATCGAATCATCTTTCCAAAGGAAAAATAATGGGATCAATCCAATAATTGAGTGAAACATTATGCCCATTTCAAGTAACCTGCATCAAAATAACAATATCAAAAATAAAAGACAAAAGTGTAAATGTGCATAAGTTAGGAGAGTTAATGACACTACTAGTGTAAAATAATAATTTCAACTCTATTAAACATGCACTTTTATGTGTTCATCACGCATCATACAAGTCATTTATAAAATCAATTTCAAGTTAATCAAGTTTAGCTAAAAGATATTCAAAAATGATCACAAAGCTAAAACTCAACAATCAATCAATCAAACAAACTTAGAATTAACATCATCCTTAACACATTTCATTTATCAAATAGGAAGATTAAATGAGATGTTCAAAAGAGAAAGTGAGACGAAAGTGTTTCATCTACAAATGATGAACCTCAGACTGAAATATGCTCATTGTGAAAACTCATGACATTATTTGGTCCTGAAAATGCTTGAGGTTTGTTCCTCTCTTCAAGACCAACATTTTTGGATTTTGAATCACTTGATTCAGAGTTCAAATGAGGGAGATATGATCAAAACAAAAAATCAAAAACTTAAAGAAATTTTTGCACTTTTTCTTTTTCAATTTTTCTTCATACAAATTTGAAGGGAAGGAGGAAGATAGTTAAAAGAGAGAAGGAGGGAACTTTCGGTGACCAATGGGCAGCTGCCAAATCAACACCCCGTGAGAGGTGTGTGAGCCTCATGGGGCAGACGGGTGCTTGGCCTGTGAGCTTCATGCACCCCTCACGGCCTCCCTCACAAATGGCCTTTGGCCATTGCTTGACTCCCTTGCGCTCCTCTTGTGTTCTTCAGTCGTATCTGACATTCGAACTTCGAATTCGAATCCGTTTTATGATTACAAATTGTGACTCCCTCATGCACAAGGATGACTACAAAACTTTACAAAATGCTTGTAAATTCGACTCGATACACAATGACGAAGACAACATAACATATGAGAATGTAAAGTAGTGTAGCTTTCTAGTTTGGACTTGAAACCTAATGAGTGAGTAACCGGAACGACCGGAACTCAATAAGAAATCATATGAGATCATGTTCAAGTCCAAAATCAATAAAAACAAAAACAAATAAAAACACAAATTCACACAAGTATGTTATTTCCTAGAAATAGTTCTAGAACATGCAATTTCACAATGTTTGTCAATATGAGTTCAATGCATGTGCATACTTCAATAAGTGTGTGAATGTGTTATAGCAAATGTAACACAATGATGCAGGGACACACTTGTATGAATTGTGTGTGTGTGCGCTTACGTCTTGCAAGAGAAATAAGTATCTTGATACCTTAGCATCCAAGAATACGTTGTTCCTTTTGAAGACGATATTTGCATGAGAAGTTGTTTTACTCTTTTAAACCTTCTTTTTACAAAGAATCACTTAAGCAACTAACCAATACAAATAAAGAGAGTTTTGTAATGAAATCAAGTCAACACAACTCTAAAACCTAATAATCTCCCCATGAAAAACCTCATCCTTACCATATAATTTCACTATAATAAACTCCGTGTTCGAAAAATTAGCCACCTAGGCTGATTAATCGATTCAATTCAGCTCGTCGGTAGTTCATTGAAGCGAAATGGCCAAAATCGGCCTAATTAGTCGGTCACCGACTAATCGGCAAGTCCGTCTCCGATCTGCTCCATCTTCTCACCTCTCCCATCGTCCTTGTCTTCTCTAAACTTGTCTTTTTCAATCCTAAAACAACAAACCCAAACCCATCTCTCTAATACCCGAACCTAAACCCATGTCTTCTCCTCCAATTTTCAGTTTCACAGTTCAACTTCTCACCCAACAAATTCCATCATTAACACAAAATAAAATTCCACCATACACTGAACAAACACAACAGAAGTGGGGATGTTTGATGATTTCCCAAAGATCAGAGGAGCAATCGGCTAGAGATCGCCATCCACTTTCAGTTGCCCAGATCGTCGAAAGTTGCTGTCTGCCGTCGTTAAGTCGCTGCTGTCGTCACTCGTCTGATCTTCCTCCAGTCTCCATAGTCCAGCAATGAAAAGTCGAAGCAGTGATTGAGAAAAAGAAGATATTTTGAAGAAGATGAAGATTAGTTACAGGGATAACAAAAGAAATGAAAAAGGTAGTTTGAACTTTGAAGAGAGAGAGGGTCTGTTGAAATAGATGAGTGAACCAATAAAGATGAGTGAACAAAAAAATAATGGAAAAAAAAAAAAAAATGGTAAGATCCAGAAAGTTATGTTGGTCTATGATGTGTGTAGATATGTGCCCCATCAAAAGTGACAAAAAAGGAATTAAAAAATAAAATAATAAAAAAATAAAAAATAAATAAAAGCACAAACAAGAAACGGAACAAAGCAGAAGGGAAAAATGTTTTCTGAACCTAGGAGTTAGCGTCGGATCTCCGTCCTACTAACGCCTAACTCTTACTAGAATGTTATATATATATATAAAATAATTTTTTCAATAAGAACTTTTACGATGCACACTTCTTTAAATATCTTTGATGAAATTGTATGTAATCAAATTTTTTTTAATTAGATATTTTATATGCATCCTAAGAAAATTAAAATACATGTTTGGTAAAAAATTGAAATTTTTTTTTTTTGGATTTGAGAACTATTTTTTCTTATATTTACTTATTTTTAAATATTTTATAATCAAAAAAATCATAAAAAATTAGTTCTTGCACCCAATTTTTTTTTTTTTCTGTAAATGTATTTTAATGTTTTCACCATCCATACAAAAAATCAAATCAAGATTCAATATATTTCATGCAATTTCATCGAAGGTGCTTAAAGTGTGTATCGTAAAAAATCATCAATGGAAAATTACTCTATATGTGTGTGTATATATATATATATATATATATATAATTTTTCTATTATTAGTTCGCCCTGATATAATATATATAAGGACGAAGAATGTAGATCTACATACTTTGACTCAAAGTGTTTGTACTAGTCAAAACTTCTTCATAATCTGTGGTTCAAATTCATTATCCTGATATATTTTATATCAGGTTAAACTGATAATAAAAAGACTGTATATATAGTCTATCTATTGTCAATTCAAACTGATATAAAATATATCAGTTACTTGTATATGTACTATTGGATTTAAAAGATGCTTTGACAAGTATATATAGTCAAATCAAAGTATTTAAATCCAATGTGGATATTAAAGGAACTAATATATTTTATATTAGTTCAAACTGATTATAGAAAAGTTATATTTATCCATTTGATGTGATAATAAAACTTCTATTTTTACGAACCCGACTTTTTAAAATTACAAAGCAGGAAAAGAAAAAAAACGTTTTGCTTTCCTACTTCAATAAAGCGCTTACCTGGTCATTTCTAAAGTGTGTAACACTTTATGACATGTCTGTACCTAGTAATGAACTCTCTTACGTAAGTAACTACGTATCATCTTCAGGAAATGCTTCACCAATTAGTTTAGACTTTAGAATTAGTCTCGGGTACTTTAAACTTCAATATAAACTTTAGAATTAGTCTCGGTTACTTTAAACTTCAATAAAAATCATCCTTCGACATCAAAGAACTTATGTTTGTATCTTGACGCATGTAGAATTATATCTTCAAAGATTTAGATACATGTACAATACTTTTTGCTTCATTATCATCGATATGCTTTAAATTTTATTACACACATTTCAATTCAAACATAAATTAGAATTTTATTAATCATTTGTTATCATTAAAATTAAGGACCAACGTACATGGTTAATTAATCATGTCATCCTAACCAACTAAATTTGTTTCATATACATGCGGTGTTCATATAAGTTTGTTAATTAGTTTCCTGGCTTTGTGATATTTTTATGTTGTATAAATTGGTGTATAGTCCTATAACACAAATATTAGTATAATTGATATAAATATATATATATATATATATATATATATATTTCCTCTTGCGTCGATTTAATATGAGATTCATCCCAATATTTCTTTTTTAATCATGTTTATTTCACAACAAATATGATTTATTTAATTAATTGCGTCAAAATGACAAGAAAATGTTGGTTGTGGTAGACCCCTTACAATAGTTATGGCAAAATAACCGGTAGCTACGGGCCCTGCTGAGACCCAAACATATAGGGTGAGGATAAGTTTCAATTTGGTGGATAGATAGTAGAACACACAATGAGTATAGGACATGGATGAATTTTATAATCCTTGCCCCGTTTAAAATATAATCTTTATTTGGTTTTTTTTTTTTTTTTTTTTTTTATAGTTTTTTTATAATTTTTTCTTTCATTGTTTATATTTAAAAATGATTGAATTTATTTGTTTATTTATGAAATTTATGCTTATTTTTAATGTTTATGAGATGATTTTCAATAATATTTTGGAATTAACTTTATATATTATATCATATCATGATCATATTCATTGGGCTATAATAAATAATTTTGATAAATGGGTTTAAATTGGATAAATTGGGTGGGGATGGAGAAAACATACCTCGCACCCACCCCATTCTATCTATTGTGGGGTTTCATTAGGGGATGGGTTTTCAAAAAATAAATGGGGCATGATGCAGAGAGGGCTACCCCGCTCTATTGTCATACCTACCTTACACCTATTTCTAAGAGTTTGTGGGTTCGAGTCATGCCTCACTCCTCCAATCTCGAAAAATTGTAACGATTTAAAAATAAAATAAAGTAAAAGCTTTACAGAAGTTGTTGCCACTATCCAAATGAACCCGTGTAATATTTGTCTTTGTTTTATATTTGGATTGACTTGTTCTTTCCTACATTCCAGTATGTGGTTTGTAGGGATGGGTGTGGGGGCAAATGGAGGCCGGGGGAGGTCCCCACAACACCTCCCCCATTCCCCTGCTCCGTCTCCCACGCCCACCCAAAATTACATTTAAGAGAAATTAGGATGGGGGTGTTTGGGGGAGGTTCCTCTATCCCTACCCACTTCCTTAATTTTTTCCATTTTCAATCTCAATTTGAAATTTGAAATCTATGGTATCAGACAACTGAAATAACAAGGTGGAGCCGTGGTCCATAGATGTGGAGAAGATGGAGAGGTTGGACTTGGGTGATAAGGGTTACAACAACTTAGAAAGAAGAAAAGAAAAATAAAATAGAATTAGATTTAGATATTAGTTAGGAAGTAAAATTAAAATTAAATGTACATATATTTTTTAAAAAAATTATATTTGGGAAAAATGGGAAAAGGGGGTTGGGAGAGGTTCACCCCGCCCCCACCCCCGCCCCCATTTAGATATGGGGTGAAATTCACCCCACCCCCACCCTCACCCCAAATCCTTTTTGGAGGAGGGTGAAATTTCCCCCCAAACTCCCATGGAGCCTCGTGGGGGATTTGCCCATCCCTATTTCCATGAAGCTTCCATGAAAGTAGTTTGATGTGAATAGTGAAGAAAGTCACGGTGCGTTTGGTTCGCAAGACGAGACAAGATAACGTGTGACAGTTTCTTCTTGTCCCATGTTTGGCGCGACATTGGCATGGGACAGAACAGGATAAAGTGGGACAAAAATCAGAAAAATCTGTCCCATCGTAGACCCTCGACCAACTTGTCCCTTGGCATGGAACAAGTGTAAAAATGACATATTTGCCCTTTCAATCTTCAAAAAATTACAACTCTGTCTAATATAAATTACCATATCCTCTTTCTCTCTTCTCTCCAATCCGATCAATGTTATTTTCTCCAAACCGCCGCGACTCATAGTCGAACCAGGTATGACCAAGCTTGACGTTGCTTCTCTCTCCATCACAGCTATTGCTTGGCTACCGGTGAGGAGCCGCGATATCCCTTAGTCTCTCCCGCTTGTCTCACTCTCGATTTTGGATTTTGGGATTTCGAATTTGGGTTTAAGGTTTTTGATTTTGGATTTTGGTTTTGGCTTTTTTATTTAGGGTTCTCGATTTTGGATATTGGGATTTCAATTTTGGGTTTGGGGATTTCAATTTACAGTTCTTGATTTTGGATTTTAGGATTTCGATTTTGGGTTCTCGATATTGGGTTTTGATTTCTTTCACCAATATTTTGATAATTAGTTTAGTTTATTTGTGGAATTATTTGTGCTTCTTTTTGTGTTTAAGGATTGAAAGAGATTTGGAAGGGGTGTTTTTCCAGTGTTTGTTGTGTTTATGCTGTAGCTGTTTGTTGTTTTTTTGGGAGAGCTGATGTGTACTTGCATGGATTGTTGGTTTGGTTTTGCTCTTCTTGAATAAAGTCATGCAGTTCAAAAAAAAAAAAAAAAAAAAGAGGATTGAAAGAGATTTGGGTTGAGGTTCTGTATTAAAATTGACTATAATTAAGTATTAAAATTGACTACTAAAATTCTGAGTTCAATTCTTATAATTTAAAACTAATTATAAAGTTTTTAGTCCAGATCAAAGAAGTTCATCAGCAATTCAATATTGAATTTCCAGTAAAATTACCCTTTGTTAGAAAGATATATAATTAAATTAAAATTGATTTTAAAACAATAAAAATGATAAAATAAGTCTTGCACCACTATAAGAAAAAATGTCTATTTGGACGAAACTCTATTAGGACGGATTTTTTTGGTCATAATAGGAGATTTATTGGGACGAAATACATAATTCATCCCAATAGGTTTTCTTTTTATTTAAAATTATAATAATTAATTAATTTTATTGATCTTATGGACGAATTTTTTTCGTCTCAATTGGATGTCTATTATGACGAAATACATAATTCTTCCCAATAGACTGGTTATTGAGACGAATTTATTTCGTCCCAATAGGTTTTCTTTTTATTTAAAATTATAATAATTAATTAATTTTGCTGACCTTTTGGAACGAATTTTTCATCCCAATAGGATGTCTGTTGGGACGGTCTATTGGGACGTAATTCATTTCGTCCCAATAGGTTTTTTTTATTATTATTTAAAATTATAATAATTAATTAATTTTGTTGACCTTTAGGGACGAATTAATTTCGTCCCAATAGAACATCTATTGGGATGAAATACATAATTCGTCCCAATAGACTGTCTATTGAGACAAATTATTTTCATCACAATATGTTTTCTTTTTATTTAAAATTATAATAATTAATTAATTTTGTTGAAAATTCTTGATTTTTTTTTCGAAGTTTTTTTCTTAAAGATAGATTAATAATTAAATTACCATAAAAATTAGAAAATGATGCAATATGGATCATTTTGTTCGTCCAAAGTGGTTCTCTATCGAGTTGAATTTTGTTTTTTCCCAATAAGTTCTTCATAAAGATCAATAACTATTAGTCTTGAAAGGTTTTATATTATTTTTTTTAAAAAGAACTGAACTGTCGGAACCGAAACCGAAACCATTGGTTCCGAATCAAAAACTAAAACCATTGGTTCTGAATCAGAAATCGAAACCGCTGGTTTTGAATCGAGAACCGGAACGAGGGTCATTTTTAATTCCGAATACGATTAACGATTGACCATTTGATTTGACAATATATGATTCAAAAAAAATAGTTTAATTAAATGTTATAATTAACGTTTTTTAATATCAATTTGTTTATCATAAAAAATTAAAATTTAAATTAGTAGAATCAATCTACAAATAAAATTTTGATTGAAAAAAAATCAATAAAAATTTAATAAAAAGTAGAGGTTATATATAAAAACTATACTCTTGTTAGCACATTTAAAGCAATAGCAATGTGGATAAGGCTTGTCTCACCTCACTATTGAGTGCCAGGTTCTAGGTTCGACACACATTAATTGCAATAATTAAATTGTGATTGTGATTTGTGCGTGGGTGGAGTGTCATTTGGCAACAAAGCAATTTTTTTATTTTTTTTTCAAAATCGTCCCTATAGGGTATCTAAAGGGATGAAAATTTATATAATGGGATGAAATATTTCGTCCTTAGAGATTGTCAAAGGGGACGAACAAAAATCGTCCCTATAAGTAATCTATTGGGACGAATAATTTCGTCCCTATACATTATCAATTGGGACGAACAAAAATCGTTCCTATAGGTAATTTTAAGGGATGAATTTCAATTTTCGTCCCAAAGAACTTATTGCGACCCACCTAAGGCGACGTTTTTTGGGACGAATTTTATTCCTCCCTATAAACCTATTGGGACGATTTTTGGGCTATGGGACGAAAAAAAAAATGTCCCAATAGCCCTTTTTTTTGTAGTGCACTAAAAAAATGAGAATAGGGACATTCAGGTCATTTGAATCTTATGTCCTAGCCATACCAAACGCATAATAGCATAGTGAACAGTTATGTCCCAGACATTCCGAACACAATGCGGAACAACTTGTTATGTCTCATCCTGTCCTGTCCTGTCCTGTCCCGATACAAAGTGCACCCTTAGAGGTTTTTTGTTTTTTTTTTTTTTTTTTTTCAGATCTTAAGTCAAAAATAGCGTCAAAAACGTTTGAAATCCAATAAATTGGAAATTCTCGCTTAAATCTGAAGTCTGAAAATCCTAACTAATTTTAACAATTTTTTTTTCCAAAAATACCCTTAAAATATCACAATATTACAAGATAAAAAAAAAAATTGAAAAACAATGGAGTGGGTCATCGAAGACGGAAGTTTCCGACTTCTCCTTGATGTTTGAAGAGGCCTGCAACCTCCTCCTTGATGACTAAGAAGGCCAATGGCCTCATCTGCGCTGTCAGAGGAGGCCGATGGCCTCCTATTTGATAGCTGGAGGAGGTTATTCTCTTTCTTGATGTTGGAGGAGGCTGACGACCTTCTTCTTGATGATAGAGGAGTCTGGCAACCTCCTCTTTGATGTTGGAGGAGGCCATCCTCATTTCAGCTAAAGGAGACCATCGGCCTTCTTCAATCAACTTGAGACAAACAATAATGTTCATCTCCAGTTTTTTATTTTTTATTTTTCTATTTTTTAATTTGTTTGTACTTTTAAAAAAATTTAATTTTTGTTTTAGTCATGCTCTAAATTGTTTTTTTTTTTTTTTAATTTTTTAAATGGGTTTGGTTGTTCTAAATATTTTTATTTTCTTAATTAGTTTTTATTTTTTAATTGTAATTTCACTAATTTTATTTTATATATAAATATATCAAAATGAATCATTGTTAAGGGTATATGTGTCTTTTTATTAGTTTTTAGATATTGATATTTAGACCTTAAAAATAAAAAAAAAATAATAAAAAAAAATAAATAAACATGTTACCCACGTTCAGAGACCTTTTAGACTTAGGAGTTGTTTGTTTTTTGGGTTTTTAGTAAAATTACCCTATTTTAGGGACTGAATTGCAAATCTACCCTAAGATCCAAATTAATTGCAAAAATGCCCTAAAATGTCATCAATACCCTTTATCATAATTACACCCCCATTTACTAACTATATTAATTACATTTACTAACCACCAACCAACCATTTACCAACCTTTAAAATAAAACTAACAATTTACCAATATCTAACTTTTTTTTTTTTTCTCTATACCTTCTATTATATTTTTTTCTCTACATCATCTCACCTTTTTTTTTTTCTCTACATCACATTTCCTTTTCATATTTGAAGTTTTAAAAATATTGGGGAATGGTTTGAAGTTGTTTGAAGGGGTAAGTATTACTTTGTAAAATTATTTTTCCAACCTTCCAATTTTTTTAATTTAAATTCGAAAAAGGTTGCTAACTTATGAAAAAAAAAACCATCGGGTCACCCCATCCCGATGAAAAAAAATCATCGGGATGGGGTTACCCGATGTCGAGCACCCCAACCCAATGGTTTTTTCACACTTTTGAAAAACCATCGGGCATCAGGCATCGGGTCGGGGTGTCCCGACATCGGGTCACCCCATCCTGATGAAAAAAAATCATCGGGATGGGGTGACCCGATGTCAGGCACCCCAACCCAATGGTTTTTTCACACTTTTGAAAAACCATCGGGTCCGGGTGCCCGACATCGAGTCACCCCATCCGATGATTTTTTTCATCGGGATGGGGTGACTCGATGTCGGGCACCCTGACCCAATGGTTTTTTCACACTTTTAAAAAACCATCAGGTCGGGGTGCCCGACATCAGGTCACCCCATCCCGATGATTTTTTCATCGGGATGGGGTGACCTGATGTCGAGACACCCCGACCCAATGGTTTTTCATATATTTGAATTTTTTTTTTTATGGTTAATTTTGTTTTATAGATTCATATTTACATGTACCAAGTGTTTCATTTTCTATAAAGTATTGATATTCTTATATTTGATAAATTTATCAATGGTATTGATGTGTAATTTTCTTTCAATTTTACCTATCTGTGTTTTAGTTTTAAGTGATGTTCCTTTCTTGCAGATATCGTGCGTTAGCAAATATTGTGTCGTTTATGGGATCTTATAGCTTGTTATTGTGAGAGATTGTCTATGGAGAATAGTGCCGAAGTGAACATTTGCATGTGTGACTGTGTGAGCATATAACCATTATGTAACTATTAATTCACCATTCTGTAAGTGATCTATTGAAATAATGATTTTTCATTTATGTTCTTTGAAATAATGATTATTATAATGATTGATAATATTTGTTTAATAATTTTTCAGGATTGACAATGAAAAATGTGCAATTGGTTTTGAATTGGGGTGGAGAATGGAAAGATCATCATGGTAAGTATTGGTATGAAGGTCAAAAAGTGAAGGCGTTTGCTTTTTCAAGGGATTCAAATTATAACCAATTCTTAGATAAAGTGTATAATGTAACCGGAATTGATCGAGATCATTATCGGGTTAGTATGACGACTTTTCCATAAACTTTTCGTCCTAACATACCAATTGAGATTGTTGATGATGAGGACGTTGCATTGTTGCTTGGTCGAGAGAATGTTGACCCATTAGTTTGCATTAGTGTTGAGGAAATTGAACATGAGTCTCCAGAATTCAAACATAAACCACTAGAGTCGTCTCACAACCTAGATCATACAACTCCTCACCATGAATTTCATCATACACACAAAAGCAATATACATGTCAATACTATGGATGAGTTTCAAAGGTCGAATGTACCTAACATGGCTGCCAATTTGGATGATATTGGAGAGGGATTCACACCAATTGCCAATATTGATACATCTCTTCCTCGTCATTTGAGTTTTGAAGATACTATGGGTAACCAATATATTCCTAAGCATGATGAAACAGAACCACAGTTTAATTACAATCGTGAGAGAGCTCCCAATCGGTATGACGAGCAGTTTGCCCATGTCCAAAGACTTGTTCCACCTCCATGTGCATTTTATTCTATTAATTCTGGTGAAGTTGCACCCAGACCGATTACTATACGTCTTGAAGTGGGTGAATTGTTTCCAAGCATGAAACAGCTACAATCGCAAGTAGGTAGTTATGCCCTTAAGAACGGGTTCCATATTAGGGTGTTCAAGTCCGATACAACACGGTATCAAGTTCGATGCATTGTTGAGGATTGCAATTAAAGACTGCGTGTGGCTAAGGTTCACAATTCAGATTATTTTCATATTAGAAAATTTGACAATCAGTATACATGCTCAACAGAAGCACGATTTCCGCATTAAAGGCAAACAAGTGCACAAGTTATAGGGGAACACATACAGGAGAAATTTTGTGATCACCATTTATACAAGCCCAAGGAAATTATTCATGAGATGCAAAGGGAGTTTGGCATCTATTGTAACTACCACAAAGGGTACAGTGCTAGACATATTACCTTAGAAGAGGTTCAAAGAACACCGGTTGAGTCATGCAGTATTTTGCCATCATATTTATACATGTTGGAACAAGCAAATCCTAGGACTGTTATAGACATCCACACAGATTCGTCAAACATGTTCATGTATATGTTCTTTTGCTTAAAAGCTTGTATAGATGGTTTTCTATCTTCAATTAGACCGGTCAGTGCTATTGACGGGACGTTTTTAAAAGGTCCTCATGGAGGGGTTTTATTTGTTGCTGTGTGTATGGATGGCAATGATCTTCCTCTAGCTTTTGGTGTTGGTGATTCAAAGACAAATGAAGCTTGTGAATGATTTTTAACTAGGTTGCATAAAGTCGTTGGTGAAGTTGATGATTTGGTTATCGTTTCCGACAGAAAAGGCAGTATCACTACCAGTGTAGAAAAAATGTTCCTAAATTCATTCCACGAGGCATGTGTGGTACATTTACAACGGAACATGGTTGGTCACTATGGTAGAAATAAGGCACTTAAACAGTACTTCGAACGGGCAGCTAGGGTGTATGGGGAAAGTCAATTCTTGCAGCGTATGGAACAACTGAAAAACATTAATCCCGAAGCAGCTCAGTATGTCACGGATGCTGGGATTGAGCATTGGGCACAAGCATATTGTTAGGATTATGCTCAATAGCAAGAGTGTAATGTTGTAATTAACAATCTTTTTCATATTAATAAAGTGATTTCTGGTTTAACAAATCGTATAGCATTTATAGTTTGTATTATAATTGTCAAAGTAAATAATCATAAGGTCTAAAGACTATGGGAAAAGAAGAATTGTACGTACATCTGGATATGTATGTGGTAGACACAATTCTTTAGTTAGTCTTGAATATTGTTCACAACTTAAGTTAAAGGTTGGGCACCTTTATCTTGTTAAAGTTGTAGAATTCTTTTGCTAGCATTTGAGTGGGATCAAATGAGATATGATGAGTCTAAAATCATCGGAGTGTCTTCGAGCAAAAGGATCTAGTGCACTGGGTGCATTGAACTGGATCACAATGAAAAGCTTTATCTAGAACCGTCAATAGATAATAGTCTTTTCATTATCAGGACAATCGGAGAGTCTATCTTAATCCTGAGATAAATGATGGACTTATGGTTGCAAGTGATATCATTTGAGTTATCAATGAGTACGATTATATCGCATAGTCTATCCTCGATAGTTTGGTGATATTCATTTGTTAATCGATAGAGGACTTCATTTATAGATATGGACATCGTGGCTCCATTTAATTAAATGAGAGTATAATATCATCATATGGATGTTTTGAGGTAATTGGATATTAAATCTCAACGTTGAGTTTTCAATAGTGTCTATTGAAAACATGGCTTCTGGACAAGTCAAAATATCCAAGTTCAAAACGTGGTCATATGAGTAAATATGGTAACTTGGAGAGTTATAGGCGGTCTATGAACTCTTGGCGATTACTGATATTAATCACGAGGATACACTATCTCCAATATGATTGTCTAGGGTATGAATGAGGAGCATCTTCCTTTTCTATCTTTATTTAAGAGTTCAGTTTTAGCTCTTTAGTGGAATGAGTTAAAATTAATGGATCGGACCTAAGTGAATCATTTGTTGATTGTGATTAGGTTATGTCTATTGAAGCTTAAATTTAGATGGCCCGCCAAGATCCCCAATCCACACGGACTTGCATGGATCACTTGATATATTCTACCGGACCAATTTAAGGGTCCATCTAGAATTGCATTTAATATATTAAGAATATAATTTGCACATTATTTAAGTAATGGGCTGCTCAATTATATTAATATATTAATGAAAGACATGTGGGCTTGTTTCTTTTAGTAAGAATGGGTCTGGTTCACATGTGGGCTTTTTTATTTAAAGTCCAATGGATTAAATGAAATAGGAAAATAATATTAGGCCCATCTTATATATAAGTGTGGCGGCTAGGTTAAGGTTTTAACCTAAAAATATTATTTTGTTTCATTTGTTTTAATTAAATAAGAATTAATTGATTTATTGATTAATTGTTTAATTAAAGAAACAAATCTTTCCTAAAAGTAAAAGACTTGTTTGATAAGTAAATAAATAAATTAGTATTATTTATTTAATCAAATAAGGAGTCTTTTATTTAGTCAAATAAAAGAATAAAAATAAAAGAGTTGGATTAGGGTTTGAAGTCTATAAAGTTAAAAAGAATTAGGGTTGAATTTCAGTCACCCTATATAAGTGACATGATGAAATTCGGCCAACCCTAATTAGATACTACATAGAATTCGGCAACCCTAAAGGAAAAAGAAGAAAAATTCGGCCAACCTATATATATGTTCTTATAGGGTTCGGCCACATCAATTAATTGGTGCTTGAGTTTTTATTTTCTTTCTTCTTCTTCTTAATTCTAAGAGAGTTTTTATTCTAGAGAGACAAAAAGGAGTGAAAAATTATTCTTTGATAGTATACAATTGCTTAAACATCAATAAGCTTGTGTATACGATATCGATCTAGGTTCACGCGAGTTTCGATCATAAGATTGTGAACTCAAAAGTGACCGGAATAATTTTGACATTCTTTTGATTGTTTTGTGACTAACAAAGAAAAGAAAGTATTTGTTTGGTCCATTCACAGGTTTGCAATTCAAAGGAAAGGGAGACCACGCTCCTAGGTGATCCACGTTCGTGCTCGGATTGAAGGTCTTGCGGATTACCATCGACGTAAGTCAATCGGATCACGCGACAAGAGGTAATTTACTTTTGTTGATATATATGCATGTTTATTGATTAAAAGGGTTTAAGGTTCATAAAGGAAAAATTTTAAAAGTCACTAAATCGTCTTTAGTATCGCTTCCGCTGCGTGTAACACTTTTATTTGTTTATTTTTCCCTACAATTGGTATCAGAGCCTAGGTTGAACCCTTTTAATTAATTAATGTATATATACGTGGATCTATTTCTTTTTATTGTGATTATGCATGTTTAGAAAGAGATGGCACTCTAGGTATTCAAATATATAATTACATGTGATGTATGGATTTATATATATTTTATGTGGTTTGTTATTGCTCGATTTTGGCCCTAGATTTTCAATGTAATTTTTGTTTCGGAGTTGTAACAAGAAGGGTGGTCTATTATCGCCATAATTCCTTCTTGGTAGATTGCTAGGTTTTATTATTTTTTATATATATGTGCAGTATTTTTTTAGGGTTACTGCAGTTTTTTTTATTTATTTTTAGTATGTGCAGTTTTTGGTTTGTAAAAATACTGCAGTGAATAAAAAAAAAAAAAAAATTAATACTGCAGTATTTATTATATATATACTGCCGTAATATATTTAGGTCTTGGAGATTCGAAGACACGAAGCAAAACGAAGCAACCGGAACCAAGTACGAGCACCGTGCGCACCCTAGGAGTGGATTGGGCTGCGCATGACAAGCCCAAACTTTGGTGGGCTGCGCATGGCAGCCTTGTGTGGCCTTATGGGCTGCGCAAGGCAGCCCCTTCGTGGGGTTGTGGGCTGCACACGCCCATGGGAGAAGGCCGAAGGATGAGCGTATGGTTGATGGGCCACCTGAAGATCTTGTATTCCTGACAAATTGTAATTTACTTGTTTTTCTAGGATGGGCCAAAATTGTTGCTATTTAATTTATGCTTAAATATTACAATATTTGTTATTGTATGATAACATGACATATAGAATAGGAGTGCCACGCATATATCTCTTTTGGTATCAACATGCATTGAATGATTTAGGTATCTAAATTGGCATCTAGATAACTCGGTAAATCATTCTATGGGATTTAATCACACGCCTTAAATAATTGAGTGGGAGAAGGTGTTTTGGTAACACCTATGGCCTCCAAGGTTAGTTGAGCTTTATTATTTATTGGTAATCCCCCCAAGGGGCGTCCATGAATGGAATTTAGCAACATACTTCCTTACAAGGATAGACTAGACAATGGACTCAAACGAGATCTACTCCCCAAGGAGGGATTTTCGTGAGAGAAAATTGAGGGTCGATATCTTGGTAACACACTCAATGTAATTTTATTGATATCCTCCCAAGAGTTCTTGTCAGTAAAATTGCAAGGCTAAAATTGAAAACGCTGGTTGTTATGTTAACAATTAGGTGGGACCTAGTCTAACTAGTAAATGGTGCGAACTCCCAAAGGAGGCGTAACATTTATGGGTGTTCGATCACCGTTGAATTTTATGATTGAGTTATTTATTTAATTCAAGATAAATATTTAAAAGTGCTTTATCATGATTATTTACTTATATATGTTTTGTTTTATTCAGAAATCATGACCCCATCACTTATGAACATCCTGAAAGATAACACTTTAACTGGAGATAATTATGTCACATGGAAAAGGAAAATTGGGTTGTTACTGCAAAGTGAAAAACATAAGTTTGTTCTAACTACTCCTAAACCACCTGCTCCTAATAATGAATCTAGCATAATGTGTAGAGATGAGTATGAGCAGTGGAAGACTTCAGATGATATGGCAAAATGTTACATTATGGCCACTATCTCCGACGTGTTGCAACAGCAGCATGAAGGAATGGAGTCCGCTGCTGATATAATGATGTCTCTAGAGGAGATGTTTGCTATGAAGTCTAGGACGACTAAGAGAGAGGCAGTGACTGCTTTTATGAATCTTAGGATGAAACCTGGACAGGCTGTGAAAGATCACATGATGAAAGTCATAGCACATCTCAACATTGCTGAACTGCATGGCGCTGAGATAGATGGTGAGACAAAGATTGATATGGTTGTCAATTCATTGTCAGATTCCTTTGATCAGTTCAAATTGGACTACACTTTGAACAAAAAGGAATACACCTTACAAGGCCTGATGCAAGATGTTCAAAGTGCTGAAAAGATCCTTGTGAAAGGCAAAGGTCAAGAGATTCATATGGTTGGTAAAGTTGCTACTGTTAAGGCCCGTCAAAAGGTCAAGAAACAACAGAAGAAAAAGCAACTTGGGCCTATCAAGAAGGAGACCAAGAAAGTAACCAAGATCAAAGGGAAATGCTTCCTTTGTGGTGAAAAGGGACATTGTAAGAGAAATTGCCCAAAGTCCCAGAACAAGAAGGAAGAAGGTAATTTGAATTATCTAGAAACATGTTTTTTGGCTGATTCTACAGATTCTTGGATCATAGACTCAGGAGCCACTAATCATGTTTGTTATTCCTTGCAGGGGTTTCAAGAAAGGAGAAAGCTGAGTAAGAATGAAATCAATTTGCGCTTGGGCAACGGAACGTTAGTGTCTGCAAGTGCAGTGGGAGATATTAGAGTTTATTTGGATTCTAGAAGGCATTTAGATTTAATAGACGTTTATTATGTACCTCAATTCAAGAGGAATTTAATTTCAGTTTCTTGTTTGAATAAATTTGGATATTTGGTTACTTTTAATAAAGTTTTTATTATTAGTAAGAATGACAAAATTATTTGCCAAGGTATATTGGAAAACGGTCTATACTTTTTGCATAGAAATATCTCTCACTCGTTAGACACAGAAATAACGGAACCTAATCATAAAAGAGTAAAATTATCAACAGATGAAACCTACCTTTGGCATTTACGCTTAGGTCATATTAACCTTAATAGGATTAAAAGATTGGTAAGTGACGGACCTTTAAGTGACTTAAAGGTTGATGATCTACCAACTTGTGAATCTTGTTTGGAAGGTAAAATGACCAAAAGGACGTTCTCTGCCAAAGGTGCAAGAGCCACTGAATGTTTAGGATTGATACACACTGATGTATGTGGACCTATGAGCATTCAAGCTAGAGGTGGATATGAGTACTTCATCACCTTCACGGATGATTACTCAAGATTTGGTTATGTGTATCTCATGAGACATAAGTCGGATGCTTTTGACATGTTCAAAGCATTCAAAGCTGAAGTGGAAAATCAGCTTGAGAAACACATAAAAATCTTGAGATCTGATCGTGGTGGAGAATATCTATCTGGTGAGTTTCAGCAATATCTTATTGATAATGGGATAGTTTCTCAGTTTTCTGCACCAGGTACACCTCAACAGAATGGGGTAGCAGAAAGGAGAAATAGAACTCTTTTGGATATGGTTAGGTCTATGTTGAGTTATTCAACGCTTCCTATTTCTTTTTGGGGATATGCTTTACAAACTGCTATATACATTCTAAACGATGTACCATCTAAGTCTGTTCCTAAAACACCGCATGAGTTGTGGACTGGGCGCAAGCCTAGTTTACAACACTTAAGGATATTTGGTTGTCCTGCGCATGTGTTAAAAGGAAAGACAGAAAAGATGGAGTCCCGTTCAGAAACATGTATATTTGTAGGGTATCCAAAAGAAACTAAAGGATATTATTTCTATAGTCCTTCAGATCTTAAAGTATTTGTTTCGACAAATGCTAAATTTCTGGAAAAGGACTATATGAATGATTTTGTGCCTAGAAGTAGAATTGTCCTGAATGAGATGTCAGGAGATACAATTCCACGAGAGGTTGCACAACCTAACCCAATTGTAAGTTCCGATCCAACACAAGATCAACAACCTACCATTCCTCGTCGTAGTGGGAGGGTTAGAACACAACCCGAAAGATACATCGGTCTGGGAGAATCAGTGGAGAATCTCCCGGACGACGATGATCCCTATACGTACAAGGAAGCTATGGAGGATGTTGATAGTCGCCATTGGCAAAAGGCAATGCAATCCGAGATTGAATCTATGTTCGATAACAAAGTCTGGTCCCTTGTAGACTTGCCTAAAGGGATAAAACCCATTGGGTGCAAGTGGGTATACAAGAGGAAAAGAGGTATGGATGGAAAGGTGGAAACCTTTAAAGCTAGATTGGTAGCTAAAGGGTATACACAGAAAGAAGGTATCGATTACGAGGAAACCTTCTCTCCTGTGGCCATGCTTAAATCCATTAGGATACTCTTATCCATTGCAGCATCTTTAGATTTAGAGATTTGGCAAATGGACGTTAAGGTATGCAAGTTGCAGAAATCCATATATGGATTAAAGCAAGCATCCAGATCCTGGAACATAAGGTTTGATCAAGCTGTCAAAGGTTTTGGATTTATTCAGAATCCTGACGAACCTTGTGTATACAAAAGGATTAAAGGCGACAAGTTGGTTTTCCTGATTCTTTATGTTGATGATATACTACTCATTGGAAACGATGTAGGTGTATTGACATCAGTAAAAGAATGGTTAGCAAAACAATTTGATATGAAGGACTTAGGAGAAGCAAGTTTTATTCTAGGTATCCAAGTAATAAGGGATAGAAAGAATAGAACGATTGCATTATCCCAAGCTTCATACATAGACAAAATCTTGTCTAGGTTTTCCATGCAGGATTCCAAGAAAGGTATGTTACCTTTCAGACATGGAATCAAGCTTTCTAAGGAACAAGTTCCTAAGAATGAGCATGAAGAGCAATTCATGAGTAGAGTTCCATATGCCTCGGCAGTTGGAAGTCTCATGTATGCAATGCTCTGTACTAGACCAGATATTTGTTTTGCTGTTGGCATAGTTAGCAGGTTTCAATCGAAACCTGGACCTGATCACTGGACGGCAGTCAAGCATATTTTCAAGTATCTTAAGAGAACGAGAGATAATATGCTTGTATACTCTGGAGGGGATTTGGTTCCCGTTGGGTATACAGATTCTGATTTCCAATCAGATTCTGACTCCAGAAAATCCACATCAGGGGCTGTGTTTACTATTACTATTGGAGGAGGAGCAGTTATATGGAGGAGTATCAAGCAATCTTGTATTGCTGATTCCACCATGGAAGCTGAGTATGTTGCTGCATGCGAAGCTGCCAAAGAGGCTGTTTGGCTCCGCCAATTCTTGATTGACTTAGAAGTGGTTCCTAGTGCGAATAAGCAGATCACTATCTACTGTGACAACAGTGGAGCAGTGGCTAATTCGAAAGAACCAAGAAGTCACAAGAGAGGTAAACACATTGAAAGAAAGTATCATCTTTTAAGGGAGATTGTTCAAAGAGGTGACGTGACGATTACCAAAATCGCGTCAGCAGAAAATCTAGCGGATCCCTTCACAAAGGCTCTACCTCAGAAGAGTTTCGATGGGCATCTAGAGAATATGGGCTTGAGAGATATGACACATTTGCTATAGCGCAAGTGGGAGATTGTTAGGATTATGCTCAATAGCAAGAGTGTAATGTTGTAATTAACAATCTTTTTCATATTAATAAAGTGATTTCTGGTTTAACAAATCGTATAGCATTTATAGTTTGTATTATAATTGTCAAAGTAAATAATCATAAGGTCTAAAGACTATGGGAAAAGAAGAATTGTTCGTACATCTGGATATGTATGTGGTAGACACAATTCTTTAGTTAGTCTTGAATATTGTTCACAACTTAAGTTAAAGGTTGGGCACCTTTATCTTGTTAAAGTTGTAGAATTCTTTTGCTAGCATTTGAGTGGGATCAAATGAGATATGATGAGTCTAAAATCATCGGAGTGTCTTCGAGCAAAAGGATCTAGTGCACTGGGTGCATTGAACTGGATCACAATGAAAAGCTTTATCTAGAACCGTCAATAGATAATAGTCTTTTCATTATCAGGACAATCGGAGAGTCTATCTTAATCCTGAGATAAATGATGGACTTATGGTTGCAAGTGATATCATTTGAGTTATCAATGAGTACGATTATATCGCATAGTCTATCCTCGATAGTTTGGTGATATTCATTTGTTAATCGATAGAGGACTTCATTTATAGATATGGACATCGTGGCTCCATTTAATTAAATGAGAGTATAATTATAATATCATCATATGGATGTTTTGAGGTAATTGGATATTAAATCTCAACGTTGAGTTTTCAATAGTGTCTATTGAAAACATGGCTTCTGGACAAGTCAAAATATCCAAGTTCAAAACGTGGTCATATGAGTAAATATGGTAACTTGGAGAGTTATAGGCGGTCTATGAACTCTTGGCGATTACTGATATTAATCACGAGGATACACTATCTCCAATATGATTGTCTAGGGTATGAATGAGGAGCATCTTCCTTTTCTATCTTTATTTAAGAGTTCAGTTTTAGCTCTTTAGTGGAATGAGTTAAAATTAATGGATCGGACCTAAGTGAATCATTTGTTGATTGTGATTAGGTTATGTCTATTGAAGCTTAAATTTAGATGGCCCGCCAAGATCCCCAATCCACACGGACTTGCATGGATCACTTGATATATTCTACCGGACCAATTTAAGGGTCCATCTAGAATTGCATTTAATATATTAAGAATATAATTTGCACATTATTTAAGTAATGGGCTGCTCAATTATATTAATATATTAATGAAAGACATGTGGGCTTGTTTCTTTTAGTAAGAATGGGTCTGGTTCACATGTGGGCTTTTTTATTTAAAGTCCAATGGATTAAATGAAATAGGAAAATAATATTAGGCCCATCTTATATATAAGTGGGGCGGCTAGGTTAAGGTTTTGACCTAAAAATATTATTTTGTTTCATTTGTTTTAATTAAATAAGAATTAATTGATTTATTGATTAATTGTTTAATTAAAGAAACAAATCTTTCCTAAAAGTAAAAGACTTGTTTGATAAGTAAATAAATAAATTAGTATTATTTATTTAATCAAATAAGGAGTCTTTTTTTAGTCAAATAAAAGAATAAAAATAAAAGAGTTGGATTAGGGTTTGAAGTCTATAAAGTTAAAAAGAATTAGGGTTGAATTTTAGTCACCCTATATAAGTGACATGATGAAATTCGGCCAACCCTAATTTAGATACTACATAGAATTCGGCAACCCTAAAGGAAAAAGAAGAAAAATTCGGCCAACCTATATATATGTTCTTATAGGGTTCGGCCACATCAATTAATTGGTGCTTGAGTTTTTATTTTCTTTCTTCTTCTTCTTAATTCTAAGAGAGTTTTTATTCTAGAGAGACAAAAATGAGTGAAAAATTATTCTTTGATAGTATACAATTGCTTAAACATCAATAAGCTTGTGTATACGATATCGATCTAGGTTCACGCGAGTTTCGATCATAAGATTGTGAACTCAAAAGTGACCGGAATAATTTTGACATTCTTTTGATTGTTTTGTGACTAACAAAGAAAAGAAAGTATTTGTTTGGTCCATTCACAGGTTTGCAATTCAAAGGAAAGGGAGACCACGCTCCTAGGTGATCCACGTTCGTGCTCGGATTGAAGGTCTTGCGGATTACCATCGACGTAAGTCAATCGGATCACGCGACAAGAGGTAATTTACTTTTGTTGATATATATGCATGTTTATTGATTAAAAGGGTTTAAGGTTCATAAAGGAAAAATTTTAAAAGTCACTAAATCGTCTTTTAGTATCGCTTCCGCTGCGTTTACCACTTTTATTTATTATTTTTCCCTACACATATAGTCCAAGAAAAAGGTACAAGATAATGTCAACCAACATTACGAACAAACATTGCGGAGGCCATTAATAATAGGCCATTAATAATGCAATTAAAGAATGCAATGAATTGCCTATTACTGGAGTGATTGATTACATCAGAGGGGTTCTTCAGTCTTAGTTCTATGATCGATGCACAGCTGCACTTAAACTTACAACTCAGTTGACAACAGCCGCAGATGTAGCCATCGGTGTTAAGGATGAGAAAGCACGATATATGCGGATCTACCCCATCACATTTTACACGTTCCTTGTTAAAGATAGGCATTTTGATGAAAATGTATATTTGACAGCAAAATCTTGCACTTATAAAGAATTTGATGTCGACCAACTTCCATATGCATATGCATTAGCTTGCATTAGGTTACGGGGATTTTCATTTGTTGATTATTGTTCTCCTTATTACTCTAGTGCGTTCTTGGTTGCAGCATACAGTGAGGAAATACATCCCGTTGGACAACCCAGTGAATGGTTGGTTCATGAAGATATTGCATCAAAAATTGTTTACCCACCAGTAGGTCGTCGCGGTCCTAGAAGACCTAAAAAGAATCTCACTCCGTCATTTGGCGAGGAAGTAACTCAAAGGAGATGTACCACTTGTCATCGTGTTGGTCACAATAGCCATACATGCATCTATCCGAAGTCAAGTAGACCATCAAGTGGTATGAGAAGTACTAGTGAAATTGGTGAGGCAAACAGATCACATGATGTTGTTGCATAACTAATGTACTTGAATTATCTTTAATTTTAACATGTGTTATGAACATGTATTATTATATTATCTTTAAACATGTTGACTTTTGTTGTTATATTTATTATATCAGGTGTAGTATTGAAATGGTAGTATTTACATGTATCAAGTGAACATTTAATGTGAACTTATTGTACTATCTATTGTGGTTAGTAACGAGTAGTATTTACATGGCATATTTAAGACTTAGTATATTATTTACGAAATTATGACAGAATTTCATTCAAAATTTCAACAAATCCATATCTTCTTTTGGTACCTGCAAATTTAACACTTCTAGTAGCCATACAAGTCTCTACACCATTCACACAAATCACAACCACAAGTCTCTGCATCAAGTTGCACAACAAGTTGCATATACATATTGCATTAGGTTGATTACACATCAAGTAGGGTGTAAATTATACTTATATCAACCATTCTATTTTAACTCTAAAGGTTCTCCGTCCTTTTCATCAAAGTTGAATTGTTTTCTTGCCCATCGGTACACTAATAATTTGCACGTAAAAACCTCACAATCAGACCTATTTCAATAAAAACATTCATTATTAACAACAATCATATAATATAAGACAAACTATAACCGTCAAGAAATAAACAAAAACATACTGATTTCCTTGACGTGGAACCCCTTTTTCGAGTCTTTCAATCGTAAATGACGAAGGATCGGTATAAATAACTAGCATCCCATGCACCAACAAAGATGGCAACATCTTTCTAAGACAAGTTGCCCATTTTAGTATTTGATCAACACTATAGGCGTCTGGCTTTGAGTCATATACTTTGATGACCCGCTCATTCAAGTCCAACTCTACAGTGACCCAATGATTTTTATTCACATTCACAGGAAACAAATTCAGAGAAATCAAGAAACAATCTGATGAATGTGTACTAAAGGTTGAATTACAACATATCAATCTGAAAATTACTTACAGTGTTGACTATAAACTAAATATATACATGAACCGTATTATTATATACATGGGGTGTATATATATAATAATACAATAGAATCAAAATTAAATATATACATGAGCTATATTATTATATATATATAATAGAGAGGCCATACTGCCTTACAATACCAGAACAAAACAACCTGAGAACAAAGTTAAAACTAGTGAACCCCAAAGAGAAACAAGGGAGCAAACAGAGACCCAAAAAATGCAGCAGACACCGAGAAAAATCAGATCCCTACTACACAGACCAAAACTAAACACAAAAATAGCCCCCCCCTCCCCCCCTACCACCCCCCACACAAAAATAGACCCCCCCACCCAGCGCAACCCCAAGCAGCACCCACCACACAACGATATCATAAGCAGCAGGAGACATTGACCAAGCAATGAAACAAAACCTGCGTATAACCAAAAAGAACCATCAAAGACCCCACTCTAACCTTTCCTGTTGGAGACCAGACCCTCCTTTAGCCAGACAATCTGCAAGAGGATTGCAGCTCCTAGCAATAAACTTGACAGATACCAAATTCGTTGACGGAAGAAACTGCCTAATGTCATAAATCCACTTCACAAAACAAAATTGCAAAAAGAAGAGAAAACTTTGAAGCTTTTTTTGTGTGCAAATTGTTGGCTTTCTGTGAGAAACTAACAAGAAGCTATGTGTGTGTCCACTGAAGGAAAAAAGAAAACCCTCATCTTGTACAATCAATAGCACATGCAAGCATCAATCAAGTCAAATTCATTGCTTTTAGGCACAATATCAAAATCCCTCAACCCTAAATGTTTAATTTCAATCAAATGAGAGGATTAGAGAGGGGTTTTTACTCGAATCTTATGTGCAAAACAATTAAACGGAATGGGACAGAGGCATGCATTCAAATATTCAAACCAATTAAACAATTAACAACTGTTGACATTCAAATAACTAGAAAACTTTGAAGGAACCAACCAAATCGGCGATGTAGGTCAGAACGACGGCTGAGAAGGAATTCGACGACGACGTCGGTGTCCTGTTGACGGAGACAATGGCGTAAAATCTCACCGACAAAGAAGTTGTTGATCATCGATCAACAACTGTTGCTAGTTAGAGAAGTCACGGCGGGCGGTTGGCGGGACGGGAAACTCCACAGCGAAGTCGGGACGGCCAACGCGATGGTTACCGGTCGGAATAGGGAGGTATCAGGCAACTTGTCGGAATAGGGAGGTATTGGGCAAGGTAGGCAGATGGTTTGGGAATGGTTAGGGCAATCAGTCAAATTGGATTTTTTTTAAAATAAGAGTAATCAGGTCATTTCAGGGTATTTTTGTAATTAATTTGGATCTTAGGGTAGATTTACAATTCAACCCCTAAAATAGGACAATTTTGCTAAAAACCCTTGTTTTTTTATGTAAAGATTGAATAGTCCTAAATATTTCTGAAGATTGAAGAAGGACTGAAATCTGAACCTGAATATCATATTTGATTTTTTTTTCTCATATCTAAATGCATTGTCAACATGTTTGTTTTTTAAAAATAAAATTGTCTGAAAACAAGTAATTTTGCATTTATACCCAAGCTAATTAAAATAAGTAATTTAACATGTATGTTCTTATGCAAACAAAGTTCAATTTAACAAAACAAAAAATTCATCAAATAATATAAATTTGCATGTTCTGCAAACATAGTTCAAGTTCAAGTTCAATTTATTATCAACAAAAAAAAAAAATCAAGTTATTTGCATGTTGTCCACGTTTACAGTGTATATAATTGAGGAAAGCATTATTTATTTATTTTTTAGTTTCCTAGATCATATGTATCGGAAACCAAATTTAAAAAAAAAAAGGATATTTTTTAAATAAATAAAAAATTAGTCTCTGAATTATATGCATCGGTCTCTATGAGAAGTGATCAGGTTTTTTTTTTTTTTTTTTTTTTTCCTTCTTTCTTCTAAAAGCCGTTTCAAATAAGAAATATGTTAAAAGAAATATCTTTACACCATATCAAATTACGATAAATTTGGAAATATATCTTTTTGGGATGATAGACTTGGAAGAGAATATTTAAATTGTAATCTAGTGATTTTGAATTAAGTTAAAAGTCAGGATTTCTTACTTTATTTTTTAAGTTATTTATTGATATTTTTAAATTGTTTAACCACTTTAAAAATACAAAAACAAAAAAACAAAAAACAAAAAACAAAAAAATAGCTTAATGAGTTCAATTCAGGCCCATTAAGTTTTAAGTAGAAAAAACAAACGACCCCTTAGTAAAGTTCAAATCTATTCGGATTTTAGGAAGAAAAAAAAAAAACTACCTTACACAGTTATACTGTTCAGATCTCTTACTTAATGCAATTAATTTTACATAACACATAATGATGAATCAAGACCCAACGATCGCCTTTTGATTTGGTTGAAAATCAAATTGGGGATGATGTCTTCAGTTCACATTAGGGGTGTGCGGCGGATCAGATCCAATGAATTTGCCATGATCCAATCCGATCCGATCCGATTGGATCGAAGAAATTGTAATCTGATCCGATATAATTTTATAGTGGGATCCGATCCAATTACTATTAGACCCGATTTGATTGTAAAATACTTCAACCCGATCCAATCCGATCCAATCTAATTGTAAAATATTTCAGTTCAATCTAATCTGATCCGATAAGATCTGATGGATCAAATTAATAAAAAGTCATTATTAATATATAAAAGTTATATAGTTCAAAAAATATATAAAAGTTATAATCTGAAATAAATAAAATCAAATAGATTATTCAAACATTACTAATTAATTCAAATACAATTAACATTAAAAAAGTACATAACATAACTTGTAAACTTTATATAGTTCAAAAATGTTTATAAACATTAAACATCAGCTCCAAATGCATACTTAATAAAATCATCCAAATGCTCAACATTAAATAAAATCATAATCGTAACATGTCTATAAGACGTGATGTTGATGAAGAAGAATAGAAGATAATGGATATTGATAAAGAAAGCCTAAAATAGTAACATTAGAAATTGTATTTGGGTTGGACCTTTATAGATATTCAAAGAATCAAATTATATTTGGGTTGGGCATTTACATTAGAAAGTAGTGGATAAAGTAAATTATCCAATATAAAAATAAGGCCTAATATTTTTGGTGGATTGGTGGATTCGGCGGATTTCCAAATGAAAATCTAGGATATGATCCAATCTAATGGATTTTAGAATTTATGATCCAATCCGATCCAATTACCTCCCTGTTTCCAATCCAATCAAATGGATCGTATTGGATTGGATTGGATTCTGTACACCCATAGTTCACATTTGACAAATACTTTATTTCAAAAAAAAAAAATAATAAAAAAATAAAAAGGAAAGATATTTCCCTTTTATGGCAAATAAAATTGCTAGGAAGCTTCCGTACTTCCTGGGTCACCTCTTATTTAGTCTTAAATTGAGTTCATACAATCTAATAATAATTCCTTCTATATTTTCATATATAACCTTTGTATTTTTGTATTATGTTATCTACTCAAATGTACAGTTTTTTGATAAGATGATGTTGATTCAGTGGTATACTCCTCACACCTATACCACGAGGTTATCAGTCCGAGTACTTGTGTACCCTCCTCAAACCCTAAATTATTGTATGGTAAATAGTTGCAGGGGTGTCAAATCTGGACTGATTTAAATGAATGGACTATAGTGATTGATAAATAATTGGTAAATAATTTCAAGATTTGCACTCAAAAGAGTAATGCTACTTTACCCAAATTTGGTGCACAAATAATGTAGCAACTTCCTAATTTATTCATTTATATTGTATTAGATTTGCATGATTTAAATGAATGGCCTAGAGTGTTGCCATATCATTTGAGCACCAGATTTGGACACCAAATTTGAGCAAAGTAGCATTACCCTATGTAAAAACTCAAACTTGAAAATGGTAACACCATTGAGCAATTAGCATCTTAGAGTATTTCCAATACAATGTTAAATCAATGTGCTAATGTTATATTTTAGTACAAAGTAAAAAAAAAAAAACTTATTCCAACGCAATGCTAAAAGATGTACCAAATTTGGTATATGCTAAAAAATGTGCTTAATTTGACACAGTGTATAGCATATGCCAAATTTGGTACAGTAATAAAAGTAGCCGGATTTGTTGACTTTTTAATTTTAAATAATAAAAAATTTAACAAATTTGGTTTGAAAAATTAAGATTGAAAAAATTCTAAAAAAAATTCAATATATTCATTGAATGCATCGGTTGTATTTGTTAACTTTTATAATTTTAAATAATTAAAAAATAAAAAATAGTATATCAAATATAATTTTATATTTGAATACAAAACTAAAATGATGTACCAAATATAACATTTTACTGTATTCCATACAAGATATAATATGGCATATAAATCGGAGATACTCTTAAGTCCTTAAAATTGCACTGCAACTTTGAATCAATTCATAATAAAATACAATTTGTTTCCATTCACATCAAACTCAAAGCTACCCAAATTGTCAGCCATTTCGATTCACTAATTAGTTACTTCATTTCTTTTCTGCTTTCTTTTCTGCTTTCTTCCATTACTTGTCATCTTCCTCTTCACCTAACTACAAAAGCCAAAGGATCGTCTCCCGTCTCCAAAAATCTCCCAAAACCTTACCCAATAATTGGACACTATTTCCACATTGCATCAAACAGAAACCGACGATTCGATTGGACAACTTCAATTCTCCAAACGCACCATCTGCAACTTATACAATCTACCCTTTACAGGGTCCAAATCAAATCTGGACTGCAAATCCTGCTAATGTCCAGCACATTCTCAATACTCGATTCCACAGCTACACCAAAGGCATCTGTTTTCGAACACCTCTCTTTGACATTCTTGGTAATGGAATCTTCAACTTCAACGGCGATAGCTGGAAATTCCAACGACAGATTTCCAGCTACGAATTCAACACCAACTCTTTTCGTAAGTTTGTGGAAATCGCGGTCGAAACCGAATTATTAGAGCGACTTATTCCGTTCCTCTCTGATGCTGCTGCTAACAAAGCCGTGATTGATTTTCAAGATATTCTTCAGAGATTCGCGTTTCATAATAGTTGCAATTAAGATTGCTTTAGGGTACGATCCTGCTTATCTGTTACCGTCTCTGCCACAAGCAGAGTTCGTACAAGCTTTTGATGATGCTATCAGCATAGGTGAGGATAGAATTAAGGAGCTTTCACCTTCGGTCTGGAAAGCAAAACGTCTTCTCAATATTGAATCTGAGAAACGTCTCAAAGCCGCAGTCTCTCAAGTGCACGGATTTGCTAAAAACGTCATAAAAGAAACGAAACAAGAACTTGAAGCGAAGCCCTCCTCTGAGTCCATGGATCTTCTCTCACGATTTTTCAGCTCTGGCCAATACGATGAGAACTTCGTCAGAGACATAGTCATTAGCTTTATACTCGCCGGACGTGACACCACATCGATAGCTTTGACATGGTTTTTCTGGCTACTCAATATGAACCCAGAAGTTTAAAGAGAAATTCTCAAAGAAATCAAAGGAAAATCCGACACCCCAGATTTCGAAGGCATAAAGGAGATGGTGTTCACTCACGGATCACTGTGTGAGAGCATGCGACCGTATCCACCAGTGCCAGTAGACGGAAAGAGTGCAGAAAACGACGACGTTTTGCCAGATGGGACGGTGGTGAAGAAAGGAGATGTAGTCCAGTACAGTCCATACGCAATGGGGAGAATGGAGAGTATTTAGGGATCTGATTGGGCAGAATTCAAGCCAGAGAGGTGGTTGAAGAAAAGGAAGGTGGAAATGGAGAGAAGTGGAGTTTTGTAGGGAGAGATCCGTACACGTACCAAGTGTTTCAGGCGGGGCCGAGGATTTGTCTGGGGAAGGATATGGCGTTTTTGCAGATGAAGGGAGTGGTGGGCCTGGTGGCTGGGATTCTCAGGAGGTTTAAGGTGGTAACCTGGTGTGGAGGGTTGGCAAAAAATGGATCCAGATCCAACCCAGATCCATATCCACAAAAGGCCCATTAAAACTGAAAGGGTCCAAACCCGATCCAGATCCATTAAACAATCATCTGGTTCGGGTTTAGACCCGAACCGTTACTGTTCCGGGTTTTCCTTACCCACCTATTACCCGATTTATGTTTATTTTTACCCTCTTTTTTTAACCAGATTTCTGACCCGGATTTTTTTTAACACGGATTTTTTTGGGCCATAATTTTACAATCTACATTTTTTGGGCCATAATTTTTTGGACCTTAATATTTTTTTTTTTTACCGAAATCAATTAAATATAAATATCCAATTCAATTACAAAGTTAAAAGTCTTATAAGCCAAGCCATATTTTACCCGGATTTTAACTTATTTAAACCCGATTTCCGACCCAGATTTTTTGACCTGGATTTTTTTTTTAAGGAATTTTCATTTATTCTAATATTAATAAGTTTTACAAACAAACACAATTCATTTTTTA
The DNA here is from genome assembly GCA_035582765.1 of Acer negundo. Taxonomy (NCBI): domain Eukaryota; kingdom Viridiplantae; phylum Streptophyta; class Magnoliopsida; order Sapindales; family Sapindaceae; genus Acer; species Acer negundo. The sequence continues at coordinate 17,172,907 of CM069236.1, read as the reverse complement.
AAAATAACAAAACAATCAAAATTCAAACTTTTTGAAACCCAAAATCAAAATCAAGAAAAAGAATAATAATGTTGATACTAATAGTCTTCCTCATAAACTATTTTTTGTATACTTTTTCCTTTACAATGTTTCATAATTAAAAAAAAATCAATTACAAACTACAGGCAACTAACCCATATTTTATATGTTCTTGGAAAAAAGAATCCAATATTATATAAAATTATATCAAACCCTAACAAATCCTTTTTTTTTTAAATAAAAAAAAGCCTAACAAATCCAAGTCTATCTTATCACCCATCCACACACAACAAACCCAATCCCACACACACAAAACCCATTCGAGTAGTTTATATCAAACCCTAACAAATCCTTTTTTTTTTTTTCAAAAAAAAAAAAAAAAAAAACCTAACAAATCCAAGCCTATCTTATCACCTATACACACACAACAAACCCAATCCCACACACACAAAACACATTCCAGGCGTTAGCACAAAACCCCACAAAACAAAACAAAACAAGAGGGAACGAAAAGTAAGAGACTAAGAGGCATCAATGAAGATGAGAGAGAAAACGAAAAGAGATAGAGGCGGCAGAGACTGGCGACAAAGGCGACTAGAGACTAACGATAAAGGCGACCAACAACAACGGCGAGAGGGTGAAGACCTGAGATGGTGAGCAACGACGACAGCAAGATGGTGAGAGAAGAGGTGAGAGGAGACAAGAAATGAGATATGAGAGGTGAGAGTGAGAGATCAGAGAAGAGCTGAAGAGGCGTGACATAATTTTTTGTTTTTAAATGCGGTTCTTTTGTGGATCTGGGTGAGAACCGGTTTGGATCTATAACTGAACAGCTATTAATGCGGGTCTGATCAATTTAGATCCATTTGAACATTTTGAAGATGTGGATCGATTCTAGACCCAAACCACAGCATGCGGATATGGGCCGGTTCCATTGGAACCATACCTTTTTGCCAACCCTAGTGTGGAGGATGGTGTTCAGCCTCTATTTGTTGCTTATTTGACGGCGAAGATGAAATAAGGCTTTCTAGTCACCATCCAAGAGAGGAATGAGTAGTATTTAATATTTCAGATTAATAGATTATATATGGATCCTAAGGTGCAGATTCAGAGTTCGGGTCCGTGGTCAGCTTCTCAGGCTGAGCTTCGCCTCATTACAGATTCTTCTTGGGCTTCCCAGGTGGAGGAGGGTGAGTTAGTTGATGCTGAGATTGCTCAGAGAGCTTTGAGGGTTGAGCGTAGGCTGGCTTCTTTAAAGTCCGGATGCCGGGCTCCTTCAACGGTTTTCAATGATTAATGTTCTCTTTTGGAATTATCGTGGGATCCGAGGTGAGCCTATGAGGCGGGTATTAAGAGAGTTGTGTCGTTTACATAGACCTGCTTTGGTTTGTATTGCAGAGCCTATGGTTGATTTTTTCTCTATCTCTTTAGGTTTCTGGTCTTCGCTCGGTCTTCGCCTGGTTGGTATGAACGATAGGGGTGGGTTGATTCCGACTATTTGGGTTTTCACTTGTGCTTCATTTCTTGAGGCTTAGATAGTTCACTGTTATGATCAACATCTTACTGTTTCGCTCTCGATCGGTTCTCTGGTGCACTATTTCACTTTTGTTTATGCGAGCACTTCTGCAGTGGTTCGTTGGTCTCTTTGGCAGTCTCTTCGAGATATGGTTAGTTTGGTTTCTTCTTCCAAGTTGGTTGTTGGGGATTTTAATGTGGTTATGGGTGCTCATGAGGCTTTAGTTTTTCGTTCTCTTGCCCGTGGTTCTTGTGAGGATTTCAAGTTGATGATTGATGATTGTGATTTGGTTGGCATTCGTTCTCAAGGTGCACGTTTCACTTGGATTAGAGGTCGCAGTAACCGCACTAGAGTTGAGAGACGATTAGATAGAGTTTTGGTTTCTGCTGGTTTCATTTCCTGTTGGCGGGAAATTTCGTGTGTGGCTCTTCCTCATATTTGTTCTGATCACTGTCCATTATTGGTTCGGTTATCAGATTTTAAGGTTTCTAGTCATCAACCGTTTTGGTTTCAGAGCATGTGGTTAGAGCATCCTGATTTTATAGCTATTGTTCATAGGATTTGGAGCTCTCCTGTTGTAGGTAGCCCTCCTCAAGTTGTTATCTATAAGCTGAGAAACTTGAAGAAGGCTCTCAAGTCTTGGAATTGGGAGGTTTTTAGGGATCTTAACTCTACCATTGCTAGGAAGTCTGCAGAGCTTCATTCTATTCAGCTGGATTTGTCTAACCGGGGTTTCTCAGATGATCTTTTTATGGCCGAGATGAGTGTTCATTTTAAGCTTGATGTGTTACTACGCAGACATGAGTGCTTTTATCATGACCGGTCTATAGTTAGATGGCTTCGTGATGGGGATCGGAACACATCTTTCTTTCATGCCTCTATCAAACGTAGGCAGTATCGTAACACTATATCAACCCTTTCGATTAATGGGGTTCTCTCGGAGGATCGGCCTACCATCAGGGATCATATCATTAGTTATTATTCTGGCCTCTTTTCCTCGGATGTTTCTCGAGTTGGGAGAGATTTATCTATTGTAGATGATGCGATTCCTTCCTTGGTAACTGCCGTAGAGAACGCTTTCTTGACTAGCGTTCCTTCTGCAGATGATATTCACGATGTGGTCTTTGCTATGGATGCTGCTTCTGCCCCTGGGCCAGATGGGTTTTCTGGTAGTTTTTATCAAAGATGTTGGGATGCTGTAGGTAGTGACGTGGTCCTCGCTGTTCAGGATTTTTCATCATTGGAGTTATTTTCCCAGGTCTTAATTCCAGCTTTATTGTTCTTCTTCCTAAACTGAAAGACTCGATTTCGGTTGATCAGTTTCGTCCAATTGTTCTTAGTAACTTTCTGTTTAAAATTTCTTCGAAGATTTTGGCCGATCGTTTAGCTCGGGTTACCGCTAGGATTATTTCTCTTTAGCAGTTCGGCTTCATTCGAGACAGGCATATTGAGGATTGTATTGCTTTGGCTTCTGACTGTGTGAATGTGTTGCAGAAGAAGTGCTATGGGGGTAACTTAGCCATGAAGATTGATATCCGCAAGGCGTTTGACACCTTGGATTGGTCTTTCCTTTGCAGAGTGCTTCAGGCTTTTGGGTTTTCTTCTGTTTTTGTGGATTAGATAGACTGCATTCTTCGTTCGTCTAGGCTTTCAGTTCTATTTAATGGGGTCCCAGATGGGTATTTCTATTGCTCTGGAGGGGTTCTTTAGGGAGATCCACTCTCTCCACTTTTGTTTGGTATTACAGAAGACTTCCTTAGTAGATTATTAAAGAGGTTAGTGAGTTTTTCTCAGATTCTTCCAATTTCTTCCCTAAGAGGTTTTTTTTGGCTCTAACTCATTTGCTATATGCAGATGATGTTTTGATCTTTTGTAGAGACACTCGAAAGAATCTGAAGCATATCATGGGTGCTTTTAGGGATTATGGTGATATTTCAGGCCAGTTGGTTAACTGGGAAAAGTCATTGATTTATTTCGGATCTTCTATCTCTCTCTTACAGATTGGTAGTTTGCAGTCTCTGATTGGTATGCAGATTGGGCAACTCCCATTTTCTTATTTGGGAGTCACTTTGTTTCGGGGTAAGCCTCGAAAGGCGGTGTTACGACCTATTACGGATAAGATCTTGTCTAAATTCGCTAAATGGAAAGGCAAGTCCTTCTCTCTGGCCGGTCGTACTACTCTGATCAGATTGGTCATCATTGGTTCATTTGTGCACTCTTTCATTATTTACAAGTGGCCTTCTTCTTTACTGTCACTGATTAGCTGCAAGTTGATGAACTTTTTGTGGACTGGTTCCTGTGAGGAGACTAAGTTGGTTCGGGTCGCTTGGGATCGTTGTTGTAGGCCTTACTCACAGGGTGGTTTTGGTTTGAAAGATCTTAGGTTGCTGAATGACTCGTTGTTGCGGAAATTCACTTGGAAGTTTATAACCTCTGATGGTTTTGCTTTCTCATTTCTGCGGGAGAGGTATCTCAAGCATTTGCAGAAGCCTCATGGAGGGTATGTCACCTCCTCAATTTGGTCTTCTCTTCGGACAAATTATAGTTCCCTTCTTAAGGAAGGTATCTGGCTGATTGGAGAGAACTCTCAACGAGACTTTTGGCGGGATAATTGGTTGGGGGTCCCCATTTTGGAGCTTTTAGGGATTCCAGATTATTTAGCTAATCCTCTCCGGGCAAGGGTCTCAGATTTTATTCATGAGGGTAGATGGGTGCTGGACCATAGTTTCCGAGCGCGCTTCTCGGATCTGTGTTTTCAGATTGATAGGATTGCGATTTCTGGCTAATTCTCGGGATGGTCGTGTTTCTTGTAAGACTGCTTATTCCCAGTTTCTCCGTGATATTCCTCAAGTTGTTTGGTGGAGAGATGTTTGGTCCCGTTTTATCCCCCCTTCTCGCTCAGCTTTGACCTGGAGTCTTATGTTGAACAGGCTTCCTACTGAGGATCGTCTTTGTAGGTCCGGGTTCCAGTTGGCTTATCATTGCAGTATTTGTAGGGTTAGTAGTGAATCTGCAGATCACATTTTTCTTCATTGTCCCCTGGCGGTTGCTCTTTGGGAGGCAGTTTTCTCTGCTTTCCAGCGATGTGTCTCTACAGAAACTTGGCAATCCTTTTTCTTGCAAGTCATGTCAGTTTCCTTTAGTGAGCAGGTTAGGATTTTATGGAAAACGGCTATCCATGTAGTGATATGAGAGGTGTGGACTGCCCGTAATCAATAGATCTTTGAAGGGAAGTCGGTGGACTTTAGATCCATCTTTTCTTTGGTTTGGCGTGCAGTTTCAGAGGCTAATTGACTTGATATTGGTTGTATGCATAATTGTATGGACGACTTTTTGATTCTTCGTCGTTTCGGTCTTCAAGGTCACCCTTCTAAAGCCTCGGTGATCAAGAGTGTGATTTGGTCGCCTTCGGCTCCTGGTTGGATCAAAGTGAATACAGATGGCGCTGTTATGGGCTCTCCGGGGTTTGGTGGTTGTGGTGGTATCTTTCAGAACTGCAGAGCCTTTGTGAAGGGTTGCTTTGCTATTCCTCTTGGTCAGGTTTTTGCTTTTGAGGCTGAGCTTCTGACGGCCTCTTTGGCCATTAATTTTGCATGGAAGTATGGGTGGCATCGTCTCTGGCTTGAAAGCGATTCTTCTTATGTGGTTCAGCTTCTTTCTTGTCGTTCTGAGATGGTTCCTTGGAGGGTTCGTCAAGCGTGGCAGAGCTGTATCTTCCAGATCTCGCAGATGGATTTTCAGGTTTCCCATATTTTCAGGGAGGGGAATCAGGTTACAGATACACTTTCTAAGCATGCTTTGGAGCTTCAGGGTGATATTTGGTGGTTCTCTACCCTGCCGTTCTGTTCTACTTTAGTTGGCAACGACTGCATGGGTCGGGATTCTTTTCGTTCTTCTTGATTTTTTTTTTTTTTTTTTTTTTGTGGCCTGCGTGCCTATTTTTGTTTGGGGTTGTTTTCCCCTTGGTTCTTTGTACTTTGTTGCTTTTTGTCATATTTATTTATTTATTTATTTATTTTTTTATATGGATTCTGTCTAAGGGTTTTTCAGTATATGATCGTTTGTGATGCTTTTTCCCCTTAGATTAGTCCAATTTTATTTTTAAAAAAAGAAAAAACTGAAATTAAAAAAAAAAAGGAATATAATAATAATAATAATAATAATGATGATGATGGGATATGATTATATTGAATTAGATTTTATTGGATTGAACTTTATTATCCTTATACAATTATGTGTTATATAATATTTGGATAAAATTTTTGTTTATGAATATTTTGTTAAATAAAAAATGATATATTTTAAAAGACTAATTAATATATTATTAATATTTTTATTAAATAAATTATATTTAATATAACCAATTCCAAGAATATTTAATAATTTTTATTATTTTATTTCACATAACTGATTTTTAGATTTATACTATTATAATAACATTTTATTGATATTTTAATTAAATGGATAATTACCCTGGTGACCATCAATTTAATTACACACTATCAAAATGGACACTAGATCGAAAATTCGTTTCAAAATGACCATTTTTGACGAAAAGTGTGACACTAATGGTCATTCCATCCAATTCAATCCAATATCATCTAATTCAATCTAATGAGTGACATTTTAGTAAATAAGAGGATGTCATTAATTTATTTTAGATGTTTTTTGGAAATCAATTTTATCTTTTGTTTTTTTGAAAAGAATAATTATATATAGTGTGTGTAAATAATTATTTACACACTAAATATAATTATTTGTTTTAAAAAATAAAATGAATGGTTTAGATCAATACACATGTCTCTTCTTTGTTTTATAGATTTTTAAAATTTTGAAACCTTAATTTCTTAAAAAAGAATATGTGTGTGTGTGTGTGTTTTGAACTTATTAAAACATATGTATGTGGTTGGATGTCTTGAAATTATAATTTCAGAACGTCCTGACTAGAGAACTATCATATATATATATATATATATATATATGAGATATGTTATACATATATATATATATATACTAAATATAATTATTTGTTTCAAAAAACAAAGAAAAAATTGATTTCCAGAAAAAATCTAAAATAAATTAATGTCATCCTCTTATTTACTAAAATACCACTCATTTGATGGAATTGGATGAAATTATATAGAATTTGATGAAATGACCATTAGTGTCACACTTTTCATCAAAAATGGCCATTTTGGTACTAATTCTCAATCTAGTGGTCATTTTGATAGTATATCATGAAATTGATGGCAACCGGGGTAACTATCCCTTAATTAAATTTATTTATATAATAATTAAAATGTATTAGCTAATACAATACTATGAACAATACAAAACAAATCATTAAAATACCACACATCAAATGAACCATGAATGTGTTAGGAATTATTTGTGACCATATGTTTAACTTTATTATATATATATATGTATTTATATAATAAATGTATTAGCTAATACAATACTATAAATAATACAAAACGAGTCATTACAATACCACACATCAAACGAGCCTTGAATGTGTTAGGAATTATTGGCAGCCAAATTTTTAACTTTATCTTATATGTGTGTATTAAATATATGTGTATTTACATAATAAATGTATTAGCTAATCCAATACTATGAACAATACAAAACAAGTCATTACAATACCACACATCAAACGAGCCCTGAATGTGTTAGGAATTATTTGCGGCCAAATGTTTAACTTTATTTGTGTGTGTGTGTATGTGTGTACTGTCCTATTCTTGTGTGTGTAAAGTCCCGTTTTGGTCAATGTGCACTGATATAACTTCATCAGTGCAATGTATATGAAACACTAATTATGGAGAAGTACTGATAAATGCATACACACTTGAGTCAAAGCATGTAAATCTAGTGGTCCACATGCAACGCATTGATATAAGTTATATTAGTACACACTGACTTGAAAAAAAAAAATATATATATATATATATATATTTATACGGTCCCGTTCCTATCAGTGCATCCTTATATAACTTTATCAGGATATTGAATGCGAGCCACTCATTTATAAAAGTGATTTGACAAATACATACATACCAAGTCAAAGTATGTAAAACAAGTGGCTCACATTCAATGTCCGTATATAATTCTATTAGGGTATCCTCATATGGCAATTTCCGTATATTTATATATATGGTCTATCATAAATGATTCCTTATTTTAATTTTAGTGAGAACCTTGATAAAAATTGAAAACATATTGATGTTTATGAATTTTGATCTTAATTTTTGTGTAGATGAAAAATTCATTGAAATCTGCCTATAAATAAAATTTGAGAATTTTTCAAGTACTAGAACTATTTTTCACCAATTTTCCTATATTTCACAAAATTTTCTAATGCCTTCATATTTAAAAAAATAAAGAAAAAATAGTTCTAGTGGTTGAAACAAATTTTATTTATAGGTAGATTTCGATGAACTTATCATCCACAAAAATATTCACATTGAAATTTATAAAAATCGATGTGATTTCATTAAGTGTCTTACTGAAATTAAAACAATGGATCCCTTGTGAGAGACTCACTATATATATAGTCCCTTTTTCCTCAGTGCGCACTGATATAAAATACATCAGTGTATTGCATCTGGTCTATAGATTATAGAGAAGCACTGACAAGTGCATACAGATCAAGTTAAAACATGTGAATCCAATGGTCCACAAGCAAGACATTTATATATATTCCTTAGTGCGCACTGAGGAGATTAGTTATATATATATAGTTTTTTTATTGTCAATTCGAACTTATATAAAATATATCAGTTCCTTGCATGTAGGTCATTGGATTTAAATGATTTGATTTGGCTGTATACACTTGTCAAAGCATCTTTAAATCCAATGACCCACATGTAAGGAACTGATATATTTTATATTAGTTCGAACTAATAATATAAAAACTATATATATAGGGAAAGAATCGGGGGATATAAATTTTGACACAATTTTGTAGCTTTTGGATCAATAATATATTAATGGTAAAGATTAATCCATGTTTCTCTTATTTATTTATTACATCCTTTTTTTTTTAAGTTGTTTCTCTTGTAAAGTAGTGTTTGTTTTTTCGTCTGAAATTAGAATAGATATGAACTTTACTGAATTCTAAAAAGTGTCTATAATCTGAATTTGGGAAACATGTTTGTTTTTTATTTTTTAGGTCTAAATAATTATATTTGAAAACTAACGAAAAGACAATTATACCCTTAACGATTGTTAATTTGATATATTTGTAGTTAAAATAAAGTTAATGAAATATTACTAAAATATAATAATAAAATAAAATACAATGGAGAAAAAATATCTTGCTGTAGACTTGTAATAAAAAAAAATTAATTTTTTAAAGGAAAAACTAGAAAAAGAAAAAAATTAGGTATTCATCTCAAGGGAAAAGGCTAATGGCCTCCTACAACTTCAAAGAGGAGACCATCGGCCTCCTCTCCTCCAAGATCTAAGAGGAGGTCGTCGTCCTCCAACTATCAAAGAGAAGGTTGCCAGCCTCCTTTGTCGTGAAGGAAGAGGTAGCCCACGACTTCCTCCCCGTTTTTCAATTTATTAAATTTTTATTTTGTACTTTGATGAAGCTTTTGAGGGTATTTCTGGAAAAAAAAATGGGTTAAAATTAGTTAGGATTTTCATACTTCAGATTTAAACTAGAATTTCCAACTTATGGGATTTCAGATGTTTTTGAAACTAATTCAGATTTTAGATCTGAAAAAAAACAAACAAAAAAACAAACAAACAAACAAACAAACAAATAAACAAACAAAAGGTCTGATAATATGTCCTTTAAGACATCTTACAAAAAACAACCTCTCCCTTAGGGGTCGTTTGTTTTTTCCACCTAAAACTTAATGGGTTTGAATTGAACTCATTAAGTTGTTTAGTTAGTTTATTTATTTATTTATTTATTTTTTAAGTGGTCAAATAACTTAAAAATATCAAAAAACAACTTTAAAAAAAAAAGAGTAAGAAATCTTAACTTTTAACTTAATTTCAAATCACTGAATTATAATTAAAATATTCTCTTCCAAGTCTATCATTCCAAAAATGATATATTTCTAAATTTATTTTACTTTAATATGGTGTAAAATTCTTTCTTTTAACATATTTCTTATTTTAAACGGTTTTTAGAAAGAAAGAAAGAAAAAAAAACCCTAATCACCTTCTTATAGAAATCGGTGCATATAATTGAGGAACCTATTTTTTTATATAAAAAAAATCAATAACCATTTTTTTGGTTTCTAGTGCATATGATTTAGGAAAACAAAAAAAAAATTAAATATGGTTTCTTCAATTATATACACTGGAAACATGAACAACATGTAAATTTCTTGACAATAAATTGAACTTGAACTTTGTTTGCAAAACATGCAAAATTATATTCTTTGATGGTTTTGTTTTGTTTTTTTTTTTGTTAAATTGAACTTTGATAGCAGAAGAATATATAAAATTTTATAAAAAATGGTGTATATTAAATTACTTCTTTTAATTAGAATGGGTATAAATGTAAAATTACTTACTTTCAGACAATTTTATTTTTTAAAAACAAACATGTTGACAATACATTCAGATGTGAGAAAAATAAAATACCATTTAGATTTAGATTTCAAGCCCTATTCAATCTTCAGAAAAATTCATGTTTGTTTAGTTTTCATACAAAAAATCAATTGACCCCTTACGCGCATCTATACCTGGCAATTCATGTTTGTGGGGTGAGTTTGACTAAACCTGACACGACTACTTGTTTGAGAACCGGGAACTGTAGAAGAATGGCAGCTGCTTGTCTATGTAACTATGACCATTAAATTAATTTAGTTATTTTTTCTTGATAAATAATTAAGAGCTGATCAATTTATTAATAAGACCTAAAAATATTTTTTATTGTAAGTTCCTCAAGGTTTGATTGGCTTATTTCGGTAACAAACCACAATTGGGGTTTGAAATGTAAGGGTAGCTTAGGTGATTTGTGATAAAGCTCAAAGGCCCTATCATGACCTCAAGATGATAAACACTCCAAAGGTATATCACTTGTGCTTAGTTTTCATTGAATAGACTTAGTTGCACACACACACACACACACACACACACACACACACACACACACACACACACACACACACACACACACACACACACTTCTCATGCTTGCATTTGTGTTCATTGCTCTTATGTGCATTCTTTTCACATTTCA